>PVKU01001134.1:148440-162171 GCA_004027475.1 Anoura caudifer | reverse complement strand
CCCCAGGGACCTCCAGTTTTCTCTCCTGACCGCCTGCCTTACTCTCGAACCTACGTGACACTGACTCCAATGCCCAGCACGTCAGACACTGTTTTCCCACTCGTAGGTCACACTCCAGGGTCTGTCTCTAGCCCACAAACAAGGGGACCCGGGCTGAGGTTTCAAAAGGAAGGGTGTTATTTCATGTACACTTTGGAGACTCCCCCGGCTGCTGGGGCATTTTGATTCCAGAACCTCCAGAAATGTGGGAAGCCACTGCAGGAGTCCAGGTAAAAGTGGGTGGTGGGAGGAAGAATGATGACTATGGGAATAAAAAGAAGTGGACACTCAGTAACAATGCAAGAAGCCAAGCAACAGGACTCTGGGAGAGCGGAGTCAAAGCTAACATTCCAATGTATCACTTGGAAGTTGAACAGGGTCAGGGGAGTGCCTTTCAGCAAAAGACAAAACACAGGAGGAGGAGTCAGGGTTTGGGGATTTGAGAGTGGGGGTGGGGTGCGAGCGATGACTTCCAGCTGAGACATGCTGAGTTTGAGGAGCATGCAAGACATCCAGGAAGCAGTTAGGTGTGAAGGTCAAAGAAAGAGGCATGGGCAGGTGAAGACTCCTGAAAAGTAGAAAAGATCACCCAAAGAGAATATGCAGAGGAGAGAAGTCAAGATGTAGTTCTGAGAAAACAACAGTTAGGAGCCAGGCAAAAAACATGTACCCCAGAAGTCTCACCCAAGAGATGAAGGCAAACCCAGAGAGAGCAGTGATAAGGGAAACAGCCAGTGGACTTAGTGACGAGGAGGCTGCTGGCAACCTCGGAGGGACCAGTAACTTGAAGTGGAGGGAAGAACCTGGGCCATGAATGACAGATAAGGAAGTGGGAGCCGGGAGTACAGATACCTCTTTCCAAAGCCTTGCCACAAGGAGGAGGAGGCGGCTGGACTACATTGTGTGGGAGGGGACACGCGTGTGTGACTACATAAGGGCAAGGAATGAATGAATGGGGCTTTGTGGCAGGGGGAGCCCTTTCACACTGTCCTTACCTTCTCCCCCTAGGACTGGGGCTCCCCGTGTGTCAGTTCTAGGCCCTAGACAGACACCAGGCTAGGCCAGGAGCAATCTCAGCCGAACAGGCTAGCATCCTCTCACTGGTCAAGTAGGTCCAAACCAGCCCCTTCCTGGAGAGGCATGGACACACAGGGTGCAGAGCCAGGGCACCCATCCTGCATCCATGCTGATGCCTAAGAGCATGGTGGATCAGCTCTGAGGACTGAGGAAAGGCCGGTCACCCCATGACTCTCAGCAGGAGCAGCACTTCCAAAGTAATGAGACTATTCCCATCATAAGCAGCAGGAGATTTTTAGCTGTTTGGGGAAAGTAGTAAGTAGCCCGGCTACCAGAAAGCTGGAGCTCCCCCTGGGCATGGTGTTTGAAGAGTCTGTGCCTAAGAAAATGGTACACTTTGCGGCATGGCAGAGAGGAAAAGTTCAGGTGACTCCAGAGTCAGACACACCTTTCAAATCTCAGCTCTGGCTTCTAACTGCTGAGTGACCTTGGGTCTCAATTTCTTCATCTCTAATATGGAGCTAATAATACCTTTCCTACCACTGATGTAAGATTAAATGAGATAATATCAATAAAGATCAACCTGCCATGCAGCAGGACTCACTGGCTGGATGATAGTAGTACAATTATTATCTCATCAGGGGCTGGTAAGCAGACAGGCCCTGACACCTGGACTCCCAGACCCACAGCACCCCAGGCGACTCACCCGGATGCCACGGCTATATGTGATGAGCTTGAGGATGCGCAGGGACTGTATGCCATCAGCAATGTTGAGGTAGGGGTAGTGCTTGCCCTTGACCTTGCGGAGAATGTAGGGGATCGCAAGAGTGATGATAATCACCACATCTAGCAGGTTGTAGCCATCCTTCCAGTAGCCAATGGGGTCCACATAAACCTTCAAGTAGAACTCGGCGCTATAGATGGCCACAAAGATCATCTCCCAGATCTGCAAGGGTGGAAAGGTTTGGAGGGTCAGACATACATATATTTATTAGAGAGAGAGAGACAGGAATGGAGGTAGGCGGGGTGAGGGGAGAGAAAGACATGGTTTTGTCGTTCCACTTATTTATGCATTCATAGGTTGATTCTTTTATATGCCCTGACTTGGGCTTGAACCTGCAAAATTGGTGTATCATGGTGACACTCTAGCCAACTTAGCTACCTGGCCAGGGCCTCTAAATACTTTTCTAGGACTTCCAGCCAAGATGGAGGTGTAGGTAGATACACTTTGCCTCCTTGCACAACCAAAAGAAGGACAACAACAAATTTTAAAACAAAAAACAACCAGAACTGACAGAAAAATCAAACTATGTGGAAGTCCAACGACCAAGGAGTTAAAGAAGAAACATAAATCCAGACCGGTAGGAGGAGCACAGATGGACAGCCTTGGTGGAGAGGACTCGAGACAAAGCAGTAGCGGGCAGAGTGGGCGGTCCCACATATGCATGCAGACAAACCAAGAGGAACAACTGGGGAGTGAGACAGACCGCGAAATCCAGGGTTCCAGCACAGGAAAATAAAGCCTCAAACCTCTGACTGATAAAACCTGTGGGGGTTGCTGTGGCAAGAGAAACTGCCAGCCTCACAGGAGAGTTTGTTGGAGAGACCCATAGTGTCCTAGAACGTACGCAAAACCACCCACCTGGGAATTAGCACCAGAAGGGCCTAATTTGCATGTGGGAAGCGGCAGAAGTTACTGAAAGCTGGCAGAGAGCTAAATAAGCGGCATTGTTCCCTCTTGGACCCCTCCCCCACATACAACACCACAACACAGTGCTGTGGTTTGCCCCACCCTGGCAAATACCTAAGGCTTCACCGCTTACTACATAACAGGTGCACCGAGACAAAAAAGTATGGCCCAAATGAAAGAACAGATGAAAGCTCCAGAAAAAAATACAACTAAGCAACGAAAAAACAGCTAACCTATCAGATGCAGAGTTCAAAACACTGGTGATCAGGATGCTCACAGAAATTGGTTGAGTATGGTCACAAAATAGAGGAAAAAGTGAAGGCTATGAAAAGTGAAATAAAGGGAAATGTACAGGAAATCAACAGTGAAAGGAAGGAAACTGGGACTCAAATCAACAATCTGGACCAGAAGGAAGAAATAAACATTCAACTACAACAGAATGAAGAAACAAGAATTCAAAAATATAAGGAGAGGCCTAGGAACCTCCAGAACAACTTTAAACGTTACAACATCCCAATTATAGGGGTGCCAGAAGGAGAAGAAGAGCAAGAAATTGAAAACTTATTTGAACAAATAACGAAGGAGAACTTCCCCAATCTGACAAAGGAAATAGACTTTCAGGAAGTCCAGGAAGCTCAGAGAGTACCAAAGAAGTTGAACCCAAGGAAGCACACAACAAAGCATATCATAATTACATTACCCAACATTAAAGATAAGGAGAGAATTTTAAAAGTAGCAAGAGAAAAGGAGACAGTTACCTACAAAGGAGTTCCCATAAGACAGTCAGCTGATTTCTCAAAAGAAACCTTGCAGGCAAGAAGGAGCTGGAAAGAAGTATTCCAAGTCATGAAAGGCAAGGTCCTACATCCAAGATTGCTCTATTCAGCAAAGCTGTCATTTAGAATGGAAGGACAGATAAAGTGCTTCCCAGATAAGGTCAAGTTAAAGAAGTTCATCACCACCAAGTTCTTACTACATGAAATGTTAAAGGGACTTATCTGAGAAAAAAGAAGATAAAAAATACGAACAGCAAAATGACAACAAACTCACAACTATCAACAACCAAACCTAAAAAAAAACAAAAACAAAAACAAAAATGAACTAAGCAAATAGCTAGAACAGGAACACATTCACAGAACTAGAAATCACATGGAGGGTTATCAATGAGGAGGGGGAGAAGGAAGAATGGGGGGAAAGGTACAGGGAATAACCATAAATGGTAGGTACAAAACAGACAGGGGGAGGTTAAGAATAATGTGGGAAATGGAGAAGCCAAAGAACTTATATGTATGACCCATGGACATGACCTAAGATGGGAAAATGCTGGTAGGAGGTGGGTACAGGGTGGAGGGAAATAAAGGGGAGGAAAAATGGGACAACTTTAATAGCAAAATCAATAAAATACTTTAAAAAACTTTTTAGGACTTTCCGCCAAGATGGAGGCATAGCTGGACATGCTGTGCCTCCTCTCACAACCAAGATTAAGGACAACAAAAATATAGAACCAAAAAAAAAAGAAAACCCAACCAGGACAGAGAGAAAATTGAATTGGGTGAGAGTCTGACAACAATGATTCATCCAGACAGGTAAGAGGGGTGGAGTCAGCAGCCAGCGCCGGTAGTGCAGTCACTCCAGGCGCACAGGTGGAGGCGTTGCTGAATGGGAGAAGGCCAGGCAGGATGCACAAGGCTGTGGACTGCGGACACACATTCACACACAGATAAACCAGGCAAAAATGGGCAGCAAGACAGACTGTGCAAAGCAGGGCCTCAGCACTGGGAAGTGAAGCCTAAAAGCACCCATTGAAAATACTTGTAGGGGCTGAGGTGCTGGGAGGGAGTCCCAGCCTCACAGGAGAGTTCATTGGGGAGACCCACGGGGTCCTGGAACATGCGCATGCCCACACACATGGAAATCAGCCCCAGAAGGGCCCGATTTGATAGGGGAAAGAGGCTGAGGGGACTGGAATCCTCGAAAGAGCATGGAGCAAGTGCCATTGTTCCCTCTTGGACCCTGCCCACACATCCAGCATCACAACCCAGGGACTGGGCAGCCCCGCCCTGGTGAACACCTAAGGTTCCACCCCTCACTACGTAACAGCCATGACCAGACAAAAACAAAAAAACAAAAAACAAAACCAAGGATGGCTCAAAAGGGAGAAGAGACTGGGGCCCCGGAGCTAATTCATCTGAGTGGCCAGGAGGTGGTCAACCTATCAGATGCAGAGCTCATAGCACTGGTAGCCAACCTATCAGAAGCACAGTTCAAAGCTCTGGTGATTAGGAAGCTCACAGAATTGGTTGATTTTGGTCACAAATTAGAGGAACAAATGGAGGCTACAATAAGTGAAATGAAGGAAAATGCACAGGGAACCAATAGTGATGGGAGGAAAACTGGGAGTTAAATCAATGGAGTGGACCAGAAGGAAGAAAGAAACAACCGAACAGAAAAGAATAAAGAAACAAGAATTCAAAAAAATGAGGAGAGGCTTAGAAACCTCCAGGACATCTTTAAACATCCCAACATCCAAATTATAGGGGTACCAGAAAGGGAAGAGAAAGAGCAACAAGTGGAAAACTTACTTGAACAAATAATAAAGGAGAACTTCCCCAATCTGGCAAGGGAAATAGACTTCCAGGAAGTCCAGGAAGCTCAGAGAGTCCCAAAGAAGGTGGACCCGAGGAGGAACACACCAAGGCACATCATCATTACATTAGCCAAGATTAAAATGAAGGAGAGAATTCTAGAAGCAGCAAGGAATAAAGGCAGAGTCACCTACAAAGTAGTTCCCATCAGACTGTCAGCTGATTTCTCAAAAGAGACCTTGCAGGCAAGAAGGGGCTGGAAAGAAGTATTCTGAGTCATGAAAATCAAGAACCTACATCCAAGATTGCTCTATCCAGCAAAGCTGTCATTTAGAATGGAAAGGAAGATAAAATGCTTCTCAGATAAGGTCAAGTTCAAGGAGTTCACCATCACCAAGCCCTTCTTAGATGAAATGTTAAAGGGACTTATCTAGGAAAAAAGATAAAAAATAGGACAGTAAAAAGACAGCAAACTCACAGATATTAACAACCACACCTAAAACAAAAGCAAACTAAGCCAACAACTAGACTGGGAGCAGGAACACAGAAATGGAGATCACATAGAGGGTGTGCAACAGGGGAGTGGGAGGAGGAGAGAAGGGGAAAAGGTACAGAGAATAAGTAGCATAGACAGTAGGTAGAAAATAGACAGGGGGAGGGCAAGAATAGTGTGGGAAAAGTAGAAGCTAAAGAACTTATGAAACATGGACATGAACTAAAGGGGGGAATGTGGGTGGGAGGGGGTATGAAGGGTGGAGGGGAATGATGGGGGAAAAATGGGACAACTGTAATAGCATAATCAATAAAATATAATTTAAAAAAGAGAGAAAATGTAGAAGAATAAAGAGAAAAAACTTTTTAATATTTTGTTATTAGAAATGTTATCTTTTTGTTGCTGATTTATTAAATATATTTAAATTTATTTATTAATTATATATCCAGCAAACTTGCTGGGCTTTTTATCTATTAACTTTATTAATAATTCTTTCAGGTTCTTTGGGATTTCTATGCAGAAATCACATCACCTGTGAATAACAAGTTATTTTCTTCACTTTCTAATCCTTAATGCTTTTTATTTCTTTTTCCTGTATTATATATTAGCTAAGACACTACTACAAATTTTATCAATAATAACTGGAATACTGCTAGTTTCACCACTAACTGTGAATTTTGATATAGGTTTTTCATAGGTATTCTTAATCAGCTTAAAAATACATTCTTCCCATTCCTAGTTTGGTAAGTTCTTTTTTTCAGTTTGCTAAGTTTTTAGCAGGAACAATATTCATGACAAACTTCTTTTCTGCATCTCTTGAAATGATCTTTCAGGGCTTTTTCTCTTTTAACAGTTTAAGCTAGTTAATAAAATGTGTAGATTTTTCTAATATGCACATCCCTGAAAAAAAAACAACTTGGAAATGGTATACTATCTTTTGGATGAATTTTTAAAATTTAGTTTCCTAATATTCTGTTTGGAAATTTTGTGTCCAACTTCATAACATTGGGTACAATTTTCCTTCTTTGTACTATCCTTGTCTAATTTTGGCATGAAGGTTCACAAAATAAATTGCCTGTGGGCAGGGCAGATACTTATTTATTTAATTACTTAAAGTGTCCTATAGGTTGCAATTACATGTTCCATGAATATAAAACCATCGAGTCCAGTTGTTTTGGGACAGGAAGAATTTTAACTACTAATTCAACTTTATCACTATTAAAGGGCATATATAAACATATAAGATTATTACAGGTTTTTGCTTTTTTATTGAGTTTTGTAACAGTTTTCCTAGAAAATTGTGTTATTTCAGCTAGGTTTTCAACTATATTGGCATGAAAATATTAGATTTCTGATATCAACTATATCTGTAATTTCTTTTTATAATTCTTAACAGATTTCAGGGCTTCTATTTAGCTTGTTTGTCTCATGAAGAAAGTTATTTTAATTATTTTCTATGACTTGACTTTTAGTTTTACTGATACTTTCTATTGAATCTGTTTTCTATTTCATTCATTTTGTCTTACCTTTATTATTTCCCTTTATCTACATTCCTTCTTTTTCCCTTCTACATCTTCCTTTTTTCCTTCTTTTTTAAAAAAGATTTTATTTATTTTTAGAGAGAGGGGAAGGGGAAGAGAGAGGGAGAGAAACATCAATGTGTGGTTGTCTCTCATGCACCCCCAAATTGGGACCTGGCCCGCAACCCAGGCATATGCCCTGACTGGGAATTGAACCGGCGACCCTTTGGTTTGCAGGCCGGCACTCAGTCCTCTGAGCCACACCAGCCAGGGCCTTTTTCCTTCTTTTTTGATATTATTCTGTTGCTCTTGTACAACAGGTTAGCTCCTTAATTTTCAAAATTGAAATATACTTCATGTACCATAAAATTCATCTTTTTAAACTGTAAAATTGAGTGTATGGAGGGTTAGTTTTGAGTATTTATTACCTTTGTTTTTGATTATGGAAAAATATACATACCATAAAATTTCTATTTTTAACCATTTTCATGTGTACAATTCAGTGGGAATACGTGCAACTACGATCCATTTCCAGAACTATTTCATCACCTCCAACAGAAATTCTGTACCCAGCAGACAATATTGTTTACCACCTGTCCCCTCCACTGCTAGTAAACTCTGTTCTACTTCCTGTCCGTATGAATTTGCCTATTTTAGGTACTTCGTTTAAGTAGAGCCATACAGTATTTGCCCTTTTGTTTCTGGGTTATTTCTCTTAGCATAATACTTTCAAGATTCATCTACATTGTAGCACATGGCAATTTCATTCCTTTTAAGGCTGAAGAATATTCCATTTCCTTTATCCATTTGTCAGTAGACAAACACTTGGGTTGCTTCTACATTTTGGCTATTGTGACTAATGCTTCTATGAACATTGGTGTACAAATATGTTTTCAGTTCTTTTGCGTATATACCTAGAAGTGGAAGTGCTGCATCATATGGTAATTCTATGTTTAACTTTTTGAGAAACTGCCAAATTTTTTTATGGTGGATGAAACTTTTTATTTCTATGAGAAATGCACAGGGTCCTACTATCTTATTTGCGAGGGCCCTCACAAACACTTACTTTCCATTTATGGTTGTTTGTTTTTACACTAGCTGTTAGTAATGGGCTTGAAGTTGTATCTCATTGTAGTTTTGATTTGTATTTCCCATTCTAATGCCTAGTGATGTTGAACATCTTTTCATGTGCTTATCAGTCATTTCTGTATTGTCTTTGGAGAAATGCCTATTCAAGTCCTTTGCTCATTTTTTGGAATTGGGTTATTTAGATTTGTTGAGTTATGAAAGTTCATTATGTATTCTGGATACTAATCCCTTATCAGACACATGATTTACAAGAACTTTTTCACTCTATTGATAGTGCCCTTAGATTCACAAATGTTTTTGTTTTGATGAATCCAAATTATCTATTTTTTCTTGTTACCTATGTTCTTAATGTCATATCTAAGAATCCATTGCCAAATCCAAAGTCATGAAGACTTTTCCCTATGTTTTCTTTTAAGAGTTCTAGCTTTTATATTTAGGATGTTGATCCATTTTGAGTTAATTTTTGTACATGGTGTGAGAAAGGGGTCCAACTTGACTCTTTTGTATGTGGATATCAAGTTGTCCCAGCACCATTCGATGAGAAGACTACCCTTCTCCCCACTGAATGGTCTTGGCACCCTTGTGAATCAACTGGCCATAGATAGCTGGACTTATGTCTAGAATCTCAGTTCTAGTCCATGGGTCTATGTGCACGTTTATCCTCATGCCAGGAGCACACTGTTTTGATCACTTAATCTTTGTAGTAAGTTTTGAGGTCAGAAAGTGCAAGTCTTCCAACCTTGTTCTTCATTTTCAATGTTGTTTTGGTCACTCAGGGCCACAGGCACATCCATAGGAATTTGAGGACCTGTTTCCAATTTCATTTTTTTTAAAGGCTGTTAAAAGTTTGATAAGGATTGCAATGAATTTGTGGTTCATTTTGGACAGTTTTAAGTTTTAAATCTTCTAATCCATGAATATGGCATCTTCCCATTTATCTAAGTCTTATTTAATTTCTTTCAGCAATATTTTATAACTTTCATTATACACATCATTCATTTCCTTGGGTAAACTTACTCCTGAGTATTTTATTACTTGGGATGCTATTGGAAATGGAACTTTCATAGTTTCCTTTTCAGATTGTTCATTGTTGGTGTAGAGAAATCAACTGATTTTTCTTGTTGGTCTTGTATTTGGCAACTTTGCTGAATTTGTTTGATAGCTCTCATAGTTGTGTGTGCGCATGCATGGATTCTTTTAATTTTTTTAAAACCTTCACCCAGGGACATTTTTCCCCCATTGCTTTGAGAGAGAGAAAGAAAGAAAGGGGGAGAGGGAACGAGGGGGAGACAGAGAGACAAACAGTGATGTGAGAGAGAAACATCGATTGCTGTCTTCTCAAATGCACCCAGCCAGGGGACCAAACCCCCAGCCTGGGCATGACCGGGAATTAAATGCATGACCTTTCAGTCTACAGGATGACACTCCAACCACTGGGCCACACCAGCCAGAACACATGTGTGTATTCTTCAGGATTTTCTATATATAAGATCAAGTCATCTGCAAATAAAGATAATTTCAGCTCTTCCATTCCAGTTTGGATACCTTTTTATTTCTTGTCTTTGCCTAACTAATTTAGTTAGAACTTCCAGTACAATGTTTGATGAATGGTGAAAGCAGGGAGTTTTCTCTTGTTCCTGATCTTAGGGGGGAAACTTTCAGTCTTTCACTATGGAATATGATGTGAGCTGTGAATTTTTTCATAAATACCCACTCTCAAGGTAAAGAATTTCCTTCTGTTTCTTGTTTGTTTAGTACAGCCAAAAAAGCTGTTTGTTTGTTTGTTTGTTTCTATTTGCATGGAATAACATTTCATTCTTTCACTTTCAACCTATTTGCATCTTTGGATCAAAAGGTCTGAGATTTTCTTTACCATCAACTGAGGTAGTCATGTGGATTTTTCCTTCATTCTATTTGTGGATTACATTGATTTTTGTACAATAAACCTTGCATTATGGGATAAATCCTACTTGGTCATGGTGCATAATCCTTTTAAGTTACTGCTGGATTCATTTTGTTATTATGGCACTGAGGATTTTTGCATTTATATTCATTATATTTGTAATTTTTTTTATTATGTCTTTGCCTATCTTTAGTGTCAGGGTAATGCTAGTCTCATGGGATGAGTTCAAAAGTAGTCTCTCCTCTTCTCTGTTTTGAAAGAGTTTGAGAAGGACTGGTGTTCATTCTTTTTTAAATGCAAGGCAGAATTCACAAGTGAAGGAATCTGGTCCTGGGCATTGCTTTTGGGGAGGTTTTTGGTTAACGACTTAATCTTTTTACTTGTTATGGTCTGTTTTCTATTTCTTCTTGAGTCAGCTTGGGAGTTGGTTTGTTTCATCCTAGGTTATCATACAATTGTTTATAGTATTCTCCTATAACCTTTTTTTATTTCTGTGTGGTCAGTACAGAAATAAATGGTCAGTAGTAATGTCCTAACTTTCATTTGTATTTTTAGAAATTTGAGTCTTGTCATTTGTATTTTTAGAAAGTTCAGTAGTAATATCCTAACTTTCATTTGTATTTTTAGAAATTTGAGTCTTTTGTTATTTTTCTTAGTCAATCTAGCTAAAGATTTATCAATTTGATCATTTTGAAGAACAAAATTTTTATTTTTCTCTATTGTTTCTCTATTCTCTATTTTGTTTATCTCACTCTAACCTTTTTTATTTTCTTCCTTTTGGTAGCTTTGGGTTTAGTTTGCTCTTTTTTGTGTAGTTCCTTCAGGTGCAAAGTTAGTTATTCATTTGAGATCTTTCTTCTTTCCTATGCAGGCTTTTATAGGTATAAATTTCCCTCAGAGCACTGCTTCTGCAGCATCCTGTAAGTTTTATTATGGCGTGTTTTCATTTTGTCTTGTCTTAAAGTATTTTTCTAATCTCCCTTGAGATAGCTTCTTTGACCTATTGGATATTTAACAGTGACCTATTGGATAAAAAAACAAAAACAGTGTGTTTTTGTTTTTTTAGTTCAATATGTTGTTTAATTCCCATATAGTAGGAAAAAATTCAAGTTTTACTGCTGTTACAGAGTTTTAGTTTCATTCCATTGTCAGAGAAGATATTTTGTGTGATTTTAATATTTTTTAATGTGAGACTTGTTTTGTGACCTAACATATGGTCCACACTGAAGAATGCCCTATATGTACTTGAGAAAACTTTCTATATTCCCAATTAATCGACCCCTTTCAATATACAATGTCCTCCTTTGCCTCTTTTTAAGTTTTTGCCTCAACGTCTATTTTGTCCGATGTTAGTATAGCCAACCCAGCCTCTTTTGGTTTCTATTTGCATGAAACCAAATTCTATTTTCTATTTACATCTATTTACATTTTCTATTTTTTCACTTTTCACCTTCTACCTATTTACATCTTTAGATGAATCTAAATTGATGAACCTGATTTACATCAGGTGAATCTCTTATAGACAACATACATGTGGGCTTTTTGATGATCCAGTCTGTCTTAATTGTAGAGTTTAATTCATTTACACTTAAGGTAATTAATGATAAAATGGTTCTGCCATTTTGCTATTCTTTTGCATATATGTCACATCTTTTCTGTTCCTCAGTTCCCCTATTATGGCTTTGTGTGTTGTGCATGTGTGTGTCTGTGGTGTATCATTTTCATTCCCTTCTTATTTGTTTTTCTGTATATTTTTGTTTTCTTGGAGGTTACATTTGGGATTATAACTAGTCATGACACCTGAGATGCAAGGATGGGCCTTGAGATGAGGGTCCTCCATTTTCCAGGGTGCCGGCACCTGAAGAAAACCACGTTCCTTTACATCAGCACCTGCCTCAAGTATTGCTTCCGAAGTGGCAGTCAGCCAGACCTGCATTTCATTACAAATTCTTGTATGTGCCCTGACCAGCAATGAACCCACAACCTTGGTGTATCAGGACGACACTCTAACCAACTGAGCTACCCAGCCAGGGCCATATTGCCAGATTTTATTTTATTTTTTAAATATTGTTTATTGATTATGCTATTACAGTTTTCCCAATTTTCCCTTTATTCCCCTCTCCACCCTACCCTCGCAACTCCCCAGCATTCCCCACCCCTTAGTTCATGTCCATGGGTCGTACATATAAGTTCTCTGAGTCCTCTATTTCCTATACCATTTTTATCACCCCCCAATTTTTTTATGCCTATTAATTATGCTTCTTTTTCCCTATACCTTTTCCCCACTTCGTCCCTTCCCTCTCCCCACTGAACTCCCTCTGTGTGATGTACATTTCTCTGATTCTGTTCCTGTTCTGGTTGTTTGCTTAGTTTTTGATTTCATTGTTTTTCTTTTCTTTTAGGTTCATTTGTTAATAGTTGTGAGTTTGTTGTCATTTTATTGTTCATATTTTTATCTTCTTTTTCTTAGATAAGTCCCTTCAGTGTTTCATATAATAAGGGCTTAGTGATGGTGAACTCCTTGAACTTGACCTTATCTGAGAAGCACTTTATCTGCCCTTCCATTCTAAATGAAAGCTTTGCTGAATAGAGCAATCTTGGATGTAGGTCCTTGACTTTCATGACTTGGAATACTTCTTTCCAGCCCCTTCTGGCCTGTAAGGTTTATTTTGAGAAATCAGCTGATAGCCTTATGGGAACTCCTTTGTAGGTAACTGTCTCCTTATCTTTTGCTGCTTTTAGAATTTTCTCTTTGTCTTTAATTTTGGGTAATTTAATGATGATGTGCCTTGGTGTGTTCCTCTTTGGGTCCAAGTTCTTTGGGACTCTCTGGGCTTCCTGGACTTCCTGGACTTCCTGGAAATCTATTTCCTTTGCCAGACTGGGGAATTTTTCCTTCATTATTTGTTCAAATAAGTTTTCAATTTCTTGCTCTTCTCCTTCTGGCACCCCTATAATTCAGATTTTGGAACATTTCAGTTTGTCCCTGAGAATCCTCAGCTCCTCTTCATTTTTTTGGATTCTTGTTTCTTCGTTCTGATCCAGTTGGATGTTTATTCTTCCTTTTGTTCCAAATCATTGCTTTGAATCCTGGTTTCCTTCTTGTCACTTTTGGTTCCCTGAATATTTTGCTTTATTTCATTTGGGGTATCTTTCATTTGTTCTTTCATTTTTCGACAAAGCTCAATCAGTTCTGTGAGCATTTTGATTACCAGGGCGTTAAATTCTGCATCAGATAGGTTGGCAATCTCCTCATCACTTAGTTCTCTTTCTGAGGTTTTGCTGTGTTCTTTCATTTGGGCCACGTTTCTTTGTCTTGGCACACCTGGTAAGTTGTAAGGGGACAGGGCAACCCTCTTTGCTGCTCTGCCTTTGGGGGGGCGGGGGGGGGGGCG
>PVKU01001134.1:0-148340 GCA_004027475.1 Anoura caudifer | reverse complement strand
GCAGTCAGCCCCACCCCTCAGCCACCTCGCTGCGGTTTTTCTGAGTTGGCCAGCCTGGTTCGCCTTACAGGTCTGGTTGTTCTGGTTGACTTTTTCTTTAATTCCTTGGTTGTCGGAGTTCCATGCAGTTTGATTTTTCTGGCGATTTTGGTTGTTTATTGATTTTAGATTATCCTCTTTTTGGTTATCCTTAAAGTTATCCTCCTTTTGGTTGTGCAAGGAAGCGAAGGGTTTCTACCTACGCCTCCATCTTGGCCGGAACCCCCCATATTCCCAGATTTTAGAGTGTATTTCAAAAGCCCTTAGAATTTTTTTTACAGAAAATTTTCTTAAACAAAATGTCCTAAAAATTGCCTAACATTTTTCAGAATTAAAATAGGTGAAACAGAAAAAAAAGAGGATCCATTTTGTCTGCTTACCTCACAAAATCTGAACAAGTTGTATCTTATTTTATAATCAGTCCACAAGACCACCACAAAGGCATTCATCGAGATGATGCTAATCATGATCATCTTAAACAGAGGACTCGTTATGATTCTCTTCACAAATGCCTGACACTGAGTGTCTTTCCTCCTGTCAAAAAGTTGAATAAGAGGTATGATTATCTCACAACAGAGCTGGATCCCCAAACAATGCATCCTTTTTTGTAGGGACTAGGTCTGCTTTTCCCCTTCTGTGGGGTAAGTTTACATATACTTTCAAACTGCAATCAAATACTGACTGAATGACCCCTGAAATACGTATGATGATCACCTAGTGTGTCTGTCCTCACTCAGTTTCTCAGTTCTTTCTCTCTAGACTTCTGAAACAGAATGGCTACCACTCCTTCTCAAGCAAAACAGAGCATCATCTTCATTTACTCATTCGGCAAATTTTTGTGATATAACATGATATAAATTTGGTGATATAACATGAGCAAAATTAAATATTGTCAGCCTAGTAAGGAAAATGGAGAACAATTAAATAATCACCCAGACAAGTGTTCACAAATCAATGATAAAAAACTAAACACTCTAAGAAAAAAATGGGCAAAGACAGTCAATTCATGAAACAAATACAATGGCAATAAACTTTCCCCAAAATGGTCAGCAGTACTACTAATCCGGGAGATAGAAAGTAATTAAAACCATTCTTCTTGCTTATAAAATCATCGAAGACTCCATCATGATAATATTTAATGCAGGCAATAGTGTGGTGTGATTGAGCATTGTCAGAAACTGCAAGGAGGAATGTAAACTGACGCTTTTCTGAAAGGCCTTAGATCTGTTCATATCCTCTGACCCAAGGAATTTACCTCAAAAGAATACAATCTGAAATGCAAAACAGTGACTTGGGCCAAATGTGTTTATCCCAGCATTATTTACCAAAACAACTTAAAAGTCCTAACAAAAAAGACTGGTTAAGTGAATTATAGCATATCCATCTCACGGAATATTATACAGATATGAGAATATCTATTCATTTTTCATCATTTAGAAAAATGTTTATGATCTACTGAATAGCAAAACATAAAAACAAAACAGAATACTAATTCTCTACTCATTATCTCAACTGTGCAAAAATGGGTAGAAAAAACTTGGCAGAAAATATGTCAAAATGTTGATAGTGGTGAGGTTTTAGGTCATTCTTTTCCATTTGTCCATGTTTATCTGTGTTTTGCAATTTTTCTCAAAGAGTGTAACTTTTTTCCACTATATGTAACAAATGAACACATTCTCACAACAGTAAAAAAAATACAGAATGAATATACTTCTTTAATGCATAAAAGCAAGATGTGTAATTTTCATGATCTGATTTGAGATAGAGTTGGTTACCACATCCCTGAAAAAAAAAAAAAGCCTTTACATTATCTAACACCGTTAACCATAAAGGACAAAATGAAGTCAAACGCATCACTCGGTCTACAGGCCAAATAAGAGCATGACCGAGTATCTGACTTAACCAGCCAGCCCTGACACTAAACCGAACAAGCAACATGCTTGGCCTTGCCCAGCCCCGCCGCTCAGAGAGACCAGCCCCCCAGGACTTGCCCCTCGGTTTGGGGAGTGCATCAGTGCCCACGGGAGGAGGCTGGGAGCACCGGCACCCTGGCCCCGCAGCCGTGTGCCCTTTCCTAAAAAGCAGTAAAACGGAGGGCGTTTACTGGAAGGTCCGGCATCGTGCGCAGAACGCCGCCAACGTGTTGTCCAACAGGGAACTAGACACCACTCTGGTGTGGGTCCGGTGGTACAAGTGTTGAAACATTCTCCACGCTCTCCCTTTTTATTCCTCACTTTTATCATCCAACAGAAAATCTCTGCTTAGGGATTTCCTCGCTGTCTAGATTCCGGAGGCCACAGAGAAGGGTCCACAGGGAGAATTCATGCTTTGTGAGGTCACCCTTGGGCATTCCAGAGTGTTACCAGCCCGCAGGCCCCTGGTGGGCCAACCTCCCTGAACAATCTATGCACCTCTCTTCCCAAGGAGAACGGGGACCTCAGTTCAGCAAAAGGGTTATGAGTGCCCTGCAACTGTGAAGCCCCAGACTCAGGAGACACCAGAGACGGGACATGTGAAAACTCCTTCTTCACAAAGTGTCCTGACAGGCGCAGGCCCTTAATAATACGTTAGCAATAGTTAAGGTTCATAGAAGAGGAGAAAGCAAAGTTCTCTGAGGTTCTAAGAGCAAGGGCGCAGCCTTGGAAATACCTGGAAGGGCAAGGAAAGGTTTTGACGGGTTTGGAGCCAGAACATAAGAAACGAGGCTGATTGAGGAGGGTACAGACTGTATATGTATGAGCCACCTGGAGTGGAATGAGCCCATGAGGCAAAAATGCTTTAGGTACAAGAGCCAATAGGATTCTTTGCCCTGTTCACTTCTTGGGATTAATTTATTCTCCTTGCTCTTCTACCCCTTTGGTTTTTAAGGCAAATCAAGACAGAGGGGATCTAGGTAGCCCTGTGTTGTACTAAATCTTTAGTTGCTAAATTGGTCAAATTCCTGGAAACCTAAGTCCTTGGGCCATTAGGGAAAAAAGTGACCACAGCTGTCCCAGGTATTCTAACACAAGTGCAAATGACCATTCCTTGTATGAAAAGACTCTCGCAGGCAACCAATATACTAAACTGGGAAATAACATCTTTCTTACTCAATTGCTCTATTTAAAATCAGCAGTCAAGCTTTAAGAATCACTTTAACACTCCCAAGATTCATACTTTAGTCTCATCTTCTCAGTTGACATTCTCTCCCTCAGCGATCAGCTCCTCCTACACCTTCTATTGCCTCCTTTGGTCATATGCCTCCTTACACCTTCTGGGCTCCTGCTCAACACCCCCACAGTGGCCTCTTGGAGCAGCTGCTTGGAGAGAGCCTGAATCAGTGCTGTTTCCACCTGCCCCAGTACATCAATGTGCCAGCTTCCATGAGGGGCACATAGAAGACCCTTGGTAAGTGTGTGCGATGTGAATATACAAACGAATGGCACCAGGGGTCCTTATGTTCACCCATGTAGCTGAGCACAGTGGAACTCCCCCTTCAGGGACCCTAATAATACACTTCTATGCCCTCTTTAAGCACCAACACAATGCTTTTGGGGAGAACTGGACAAGAGAATAAGAATATAAAGAATTCTTCATGATACTTGAAAGGGTAAGGAGAGGTGGCCAGCTGAGAGCAGCAGAGAAGAGCCCAGCTGTTCCTAGTGCGCTGCTTCGGTGCAGCCAACTGCAGCCAATGTGGTTTCTGCAGTCGCCCGTGAAGACGCCTCCTCTGGGTTGGGAACTCTGGCTGCAGAGTGGCATCGGAGGTAACAAGCTCATCAGGGTCTTCTGAGTCCAGCTCTTCTCGGGGAGGCTCAAGCGTCCCAGGAGAGGCAGCCACAGGGGCACCTGTTTCGCCCATCAGCATCAACTCACACATCGCCTGACGGGGGCCACGGCGCCCAGCAGTACTGGGCAGGGAGAGCCAGCAGTCAGCAGGCACGGCTGCTCGGCAACTCCAGTCTTCGGGCCGAGAGTCTTTCCTTTAGCAGTCCCATGACACTGGCACTGAGACACAAAGCTCACAAATTATAGCCAAACCCTGTTACAGTCCTTGCAGTTTTGCAGGAAATTTCAAAAACCTGAAAGTTAGAGTTCACATGGCATATTTTTGAATGCTAAATCAGTGTGAAGACCGCTTCACACCAACGTGAGTCGTCCAAGACTTCAATGCACTAGTAAGGGTCAGGATTGGGTTCAAAAACATAGGTGCCGCTGTTTTTAGTCTAAAGCAAAAACAAAAACCATGCCTATCCTACGTACCCAAAGATTTCCTAACTCTTTTCAATGTCAGAAAGTAACCATTATTTTCAGAATTTTCATTAACTTCGTTTTAGAAAAGGAGACTTGTTAACCTGCCGGCGCTGGTGTGTTACCTATGAGGGTCATGCAAGGGGTCATAGGTCATGTCTACTTAACTCCTCTCTACTCCAGTGATCATTGAGGAAAAAAATAGAGGAAAACCAAAACTTACCACATCAGAGACACCAGTGCCATCACACAAAGACTTGGAACAGAAGGGAACTTGGGGGCCTCCAACCTTGCCAGTGTCCCTTTTAGGCTGAAACGTCGGTTACCTGAAACAAGTCCAGGGACTCCTCCTTTGGAATTCACCACAGTGAGTGTTTCCGTAGACTCGGTGTGGGGCCTTCGGTCCTCTCTAGTAAAGTTTGTACGCCCCAGCAGATGTGGCACCCTTAACATGAACCTTATGTCAAACCCCCAGATAGATGCTAATTAGCAGCTGCATTCTCGGGTCTTCACCACTGCAGTTATGAGCCATGCCCCACTTTCTCCAGTGCGCTGTATGCGACACATTTTAACAGCCAATGAGTTGAGCCTCTCAGACTTAGAATACATTCTAAACAGGGGGAAAGGTTTCCATTCAGGGTACAATGAAACAAGTTGAACTGTACCGCAAGACAGCAAACAAACAAATCCAGAAGGTGGAATACCCCTGACCCAGTTCTTGCAATAAGTCAGCAACACGGGGAAGGTGGAGGGAAGGGAGGAGAACTTGCTTGCTCTAGACTGAAAGATTAAAAAAACACAACAACCAGATGTGATGGGTGGACTTCATGTGGATCCTGATTAGAACACAATTACTGTCCAAATAGTATTTGGACATAGTATGAAGGTCAATTCTTGACCTTCAGGGCAATTTGATTTCGCCTGGGTATTAGGTGATACCGAGAAATCATGGTTTATGTTGTTAGGTGTGATAATGGCATTCAGGTTTATGCAAGAAATGACCATATTTTCTAGAGATATTTACTGAAGGATGTAGAGGTAAAATGAAATGCTGTCAAGGATTTGCTTTTAAATACTTCAGCAAAGAAAAAGGAAATGGGGGATTACATGAAATGACTGGGGCAAAATCTTGGATTCAATATACTATTCACTCTTTTAAAATGCATATTTTTCCCCACATTTAACAACTCATGTAAAAAATTGAAGCATTGAACTAAAAATATTTGGTAATAAAATATATAGAAGTCCCTCAAAAATCTATAAATAAGAGTTTATAAAAACACACAGATTTCCTCTAAAAAAAGTACTACGCAGCACAAGTTGGAGCACCCTGGCTCTGCTCTCCCGGCAGCCACAGCGCCTGGACAGCACCCCCCCCCCTTAGCTCCTTGCACACTCCACCCCCAAAGGGCAAACCGACCGTGCCTGCCTTTCCCAGGCCAATGGAGCCAGCCACGAACCAGCTTCAGAGAGCTCACCGTGTAACGTGCCCACAGGGTTCCTCGGACTGGCGGCTGGGCTCGGGTGGGGAGTGAACTTTCTGGCCCCTGGAGTGAGGTGGGTTACAAAGATGATCCCTATTAAATCCTACCACAATAATCCTTCAAGGGAGTAACACATGTTCCTCAGATAAATATATACAGGGGTGGGCAAAAGTAGGTTTACAGTTTGTGAGAACATGAAACACGGAGTTTATTCTTGTATTATTATTTATTTATCACTTACTGTTCTCATTTGTATTATTTCCACACGAATAACTGTAGACCTACTTCTGCCCATGCTGTATACATTTTTTAATTTGCAAGCTAAGCCCATTAATAAGTACATTCCTGAGTTCCTTCACAGAATGCTGTTATTACAATTTTTATTTTTTATTATTTTTATTTAAATATTTTATTTTTTTGAAGATTTTATTTATTTATTTTCAGAGAGATGGGAAGAGAGGGAGAGAAACATCAATGTGTGGTTGCCTCTCAGACACCGTCCCCCACTGGGGAATCAGCCCACAACCCAGGCATGTGCCCTGACCAAGAATTGAACCAGTGACCCTTTGGTTTGCAGGCTGGCATTCAGTCAGCTGAGCCACACCAGCCAGGGCTAGACTTTATTTATTTATTTTTAGAGAGGCAAAGGGAGGGACAAAGAGAGGGAGAGAAACATCGGTGTGTGAGAGAAACACCAACTCATTGCGTCTCGCACACGCCCAACGGGGGACCTGGCCAGCAACCCAGGAGTGCCTGGAGACCTTTCAGTTCAAAGGCCCAAAGAGCCATACAAGCCAGGGCTACAATTTTTAAATAATAGATAACTTTATATTCCATTTTACTCCTGTCCGTGACACACACAGTAAATAGAGCTTATTACTGAATAATACCCAAGTAGCTTCTAGCTCAATGGCTATGGATCTTCAGTTGAGAGGTCACAACAAGCAAATGGTGAAAAAAAATGACCCTCAGTTCCTCCTTAATTCTGTAATTCAAATAATGACCTAGTAAGTTGGTCATTTATGACTGTGAATCCTTCTATTGTCCCACCTTTCTAGAAGCCATGGACAAAACACTTGTTTTCTCCCTTCAACTCCCCAGACAATTTTTGTGACTTTGTAATCTAATTACGTTAATAACAGCAGCTAAAGTTCAAATCCGTAAGAATTATTATAGATGGTTAAAACCCTTTACCTACAGAGTTCTTCATTATTTTTCTATCTTACAACTATTCCGCAACACAATGCACATGTAAAGTCTCCAGGATCACCTGAATTTCTGGGTTATAAAATGTGTAAATGCTCCCCCATCTCAATTTCTGGTCTTTATGAATGCTATTTCTAGCTCTCTCTCTCGTTTGAATACCTAGGTTGGTCTGCGTTACATATGTGATTTAGAAATAATGAAAAATACCTCAGACTCAAATGTAAATCCTTTTGTATTTAGCATTGATTTGACAAAATGTGGTCTATAAAGTTGAACTTAAATTTACAGCTTAATTTGTTCATGTTAATCACCTTCAAAATATACTGCACCTGAGATGTATATAAGATTTTTACATGCATTTTGAAAGAAATCACACAGAAGTGGCTGCTTTTTCAATAAACTTGGCCAGTTTCACATCTCTTTTGGTCAGCTGACCACAGTCGTGCGAAGTGAGAGTTATCTGGACCTGAGAAAGAGAGAAGCAGTTTTTAAAACCCTGACCTGTGATTCATAGTTTTCTCTTTGGGGGGTTCAGAAATCAATCCATATTCCAACGTTCATATTTAAGAACTGAAGAGATTAAATGGTTTAGAAAACATGAATAAGCACTGCATTTCTGAAGCCCAGCAAACTCCAGGGGCGCAGTCTGCCTCAGGCTGGGCCCAGCGGTTGTCCGGGCATAAAAAGGTTCTCTCATACGAAGGGCCATTCAGCTGCCAGAATCTCAAATCTTGTCTCTTGGAGAAAAAAAAAAAAAAGAGAGACTGAGGTTCCAGCTGAACTCCCATTACTTTAATTACACCACTATTTTCAAGCCACTGAGAAAAACCAAACTATCAAATGTAGTATCTCAGCAAGGTTAAAAAAGCTCATTTCCAAATTAGGGAAGTGAGGTGAGGGTGGTGTGAAGGAACAGATTCTTGCTCCTTGACAAATCAATTAAAAGGCACAAGCAAAGTTATAGGCAGAGAGGCAACTGTGAAAGAAAAGTTTATACTGATACCTGCATGCTCTGAATTATCCCAGTAAATCACAAAAATATGAAATGTTCTCTTTATTCATAGAAGACTTTCAAAGAGAAAAAAGAACTCCACAGAAATCTAGATTATAAGACATTCTAAATGGTATGACCATAAAGGCAAGGACATTCAGGGGGGGAGGGGCTGATTCTTCTCACTGTGCCCCCTTAAAACTGCCTGATGAAGTCTTTTCACCTTACTCTTTGTCTTAAACGAGAAGGTCAGTTCCCACTGAGGATACAGCACTTAATAAATCATTATAAATCATTATTATTTAAAGTGCGATTCTTGAGCATATCCATATCAATGAGATAATTAAGGCCGTAGCTTTCTAATTTGCTACCTTTTCTTTCAATAATTTATTTTAAGAGGGTTTAAAATTTTATCTACATGGCTGATATTTAAGTTTAATTCAGGAGCCTAATACAGCCCAACTTTCATAGTAGTTTCAATAGAAGACAAACATGAAAATACAGGGCTTAGTCACTGTTCTCAAGCAGATCCAAAATTCTGTTACTAAATTGCAATAACACACAGAGAATCTGAAAGAAAAAAAAAAAAGAGAGAATACTTTCCTAAGCACAATGACACTTAGCTGCACAGGATGACATGGGGGAAAGAAGTTTTTTAAACTCCATAATTAAGGTGATCCCCAAATAAGGCAATTTCATTACCTTGTTGTATGCATTGAACCATTCCGGGTGATGATTCATCTTCTCCGCTTGTAGAGCAACTCGGGACATAAAGCCAAATGCCTGCAGAAGATGAAGTCGAAAGTGATTCCTGACGCTGCCCTCTGCCCTGGACCTGAGAGAGACCCCAGAGCACTCCAACCAGATAAAGGCACGGCCAGGACCCTTAGGGAAGCCTGGAGAAACCGAATATGAAAGGGATTGCTCTCTGCAGAGCCTGGGTAACAGTGTAGCAGGACCGTGACCTGCTGCTCCGTGGTGAAAACAATCAGGCTCAAATAAACAAAGCAGGAAATTGGTCTCACCCAGTGACCTGTCTGGACTGTTTAATTGTCCTCAGGACTAGACTCTGAAACAACCCGGGAATAATTTCCCTCCAGCCCAGTGCCCTGGACCCAGAGCCGAGCCCCACATCTCAGGAGCCCCTTCTCCTGCAACATGTTCCTTTTGTTTTCAGCGACTGGGCTGCTCCCAAAGGCGTCAACGTTGGAATGTCTTCTGAGTGTGTCCTAAGCCAAAGCACTGGCAGAGATGGACCACTTCCCTACGCTGTCTCTCAGGCAGGACAGGAGGGGACGAAGGACCACTTGTACTGAAACCCAGGATGAAACAGAGAAAACCAGCTTGCCTGCTCCGGGCCTTTTCGCCATCACCCAGCATTGCCTCTCCGAGGAGAAAGGGCCCAGCCTCTTAGCAGAGGGCTCGGCCCGCCACCAGAGCAGCGGGGACCTGGAGGGCTGTCTTCATACCACAGGGAACTGCACACCTAATTTTGTTAAGCAGAAGGCAAACTTGTCCTGAGAGGAAAAAAGACTTTTTTTTGCCTGCTCTCAAATTTTTATGAGGGTTATTGCAAACAATAGGAGAGTCTGTCTCTATTGTGCCCAGAAGGCAGAAATAGCTGGTAAGACTCTAAGGTAAGGTCACATTAATCACAAAGTTACAGCAGAATTCACAAGGCAGTCCTCACTGCAGCCACAGAAATAAATATTTCGCTTTATCACAACATCCAGAAAAATCAATCTAATGTTAGTTGTGTTGTTTTTGGACCAAAAAATGACAACAGAGCACATTTCCAAGTTAACAGTGAGAAATATGGAAGATGCCATTTTAAATAATTTTTGTCATCCACCATGGTTCCTATCTCCGAATCCACTTTATTCAGGATAAAGATGTCCATCTTGACATTTAAGGCCTAAAGGTGTTTCCCTGTTAGGAAAAAGATGGAAATTCGAGCAGTACCATTTCACCACGTATGGAGTCATCAGTGGGAAGGCAATGTTCACTCTCCCGCCCCTCTCACTGCATACAGTTCCCCACCTTATCCACAGTTTAGCCTTCCGTCCCCAGCTGTCCACCACGGTCTGAAAATATTAAATGGAAAATTCCAAAAATAAACAATTCATAAGTTTAAATTGTGCACCGCTCTGAGTGCCGTGATGAAATCTCGCACTGCCCTGCTCCATCCCGCCCAGGACACGAACCGTCTCTTTGTCCAGCACATCCCCACTGTGCACACTTCCCACCCTTGGTCACCGAGTAGCTGTCTCAGCGGTCAGACTGGTTACCAGAGAGAGAGAGAAAGAGAGAGAGAGAGAGAGAGAGACCACATTCCCATCACTTCTGTGACAGTGTATTATTACAATCGTTCTGTTTTATTAGTAGTTATGTTGTTAGCCTCTTACTGATTAAACTTTATAAACTAAACATTAGCAGAGGTTCATGTGTGCAGGAAAAACATTGCATATGTGGGGTTCAGTACTATCTGCACCTCCAGGTACCCACTGGGGTCCTGGCATGTGCTGCCCACAGATAAGGGGGGACCCTGTAATCTGATTCTCTAGACTGTGTGAGGGGAAGGGACAAGTCTAATGGGAAGGGCCGTGCTAATTATTCAAACAGAGTTAACCTGTATTACAAGATGTATAATGAGAATTTTCACTGTTTGTCTCTGAGGCCTCACTCTTGTTTAGCCTTAGAAGACTTACGAGACTACTCATCGCCTGTGACGACTGACCCGGTCGTCAAGGGCACGTGCTTTGGGACAGTGAGTCCTGGATTCACAGCCCAACTCTACTACTTAACTGTCATGTAATTTAATTCCAAGCCTCAGCTTTCTCATCAGTAAAGTGGGATGATAATAAAACACTCATGGAGCCATTCCACGAGAAAATGAGACGGGGCATACAAAAGCATGCGGCACGGCGCTAGGCACAGAGTGAGAGACCCACAGGGGCAGCACTGCTACCGCTCCTGCTTCTTGTCAAACCTTGCAAAACAACGACAGGTGATGAGCCCTGCCGAACCCCAGATTCCAGCGGCTGTCTCCCAGAAGAGAAGCTGTTCCTTTCCCCATGTGCCCAGATGAGAGGCTGACACACATGTACCTGACAGATAACACACTGTGAGGTAGTGCTGCAGTGCACACTTACTGGGTAGAAGAGCTTAACAACCATGAACTAGGTGGCCAGTCAGTCACCGCCCAAGCTCTTAAGCCCTGTGGCCAAAATGTCTTTGAACCATGTTATCCTCAAAGGTCCAAGTGGTGCTGACCAAATGGGTGATCTGAACATGGTCACACGTGTCCCTCAAGCCTCTGACCAAGTCTCAGCACAACGGCAAAACCTGTGTCATCAGAGACGTGACTTAACGGAGAACACCCACACCCTAAGAGGTACGCTGGCCAAAGAAAAAGCATCCACCATATCTACATACAAGTAAACGGGAGGGCTCATCTGAAGACCCTCTAAATTTACATTTTCCTCGGCTTTATATATTTCTCTCAACTGTCACCTGATATTTGTATTTAATAAAATATCACCAAGTCTAATAAACCATTTACACAAGATTTACTCCTAACTCCCCCTTAGGGAGAGAACACACAAACTGCTCTGGGGACAAGGGGGCAATTCCACAGCCCTCCTTCCACAGAACAAAACCAAGTAATCCCCAAAATATTTATCTTTGAATCCACAAATTAAAAACATCCATAACAATACACATTCAAATTAAAGTAGAATTTCTGCAAAAAACTTATATGAGTGGATAGGAGAAGAAAAAAGTAAAACCTCAAAAGGGAATTCTAATTATCTGAAACATAATAAAGAAGGAATATGACTCAAGAGCAAACTTGGCAGATGATGAAGAGCATCTGTCCCTTCTTTCTAAGATTTTTACAGCCCCACCTACTTGTTACCAGGATGCCAGTTGGATCTAAAGGGCCTGAACCAGCTAAAAGCACAGATTTTCTAAAACTATTCCATAAAGATCTAATCCCTATGTCGTATAGCAACTGTAATCAAAAATAAAAATTATTTTTTAAAAAAGGCTGCAAATGGCCCAAGGCAAAAGAGACACCACTAACTACCCAGTAAGAAAAACAGAACTGAGAAAATGGGCAAAATAAAGTAGAAATCAACAGAAGTTTATAAGATTAGAAAACAATACAGAAGACAAAGTAGATTTAACATAGACTATTATTGAGAACAAGAAAACCAGAAAAATTAAAAATGCAATTCAAGAAAAACATCCAGAAATAAGATTTAAATCGATAGTAAGAATTCAATCATGCATTGAAGAAAAAAAATCCCTTGAAGAAAAAAAACAGATCAATTCACCTATAGGGATGAAAAGAATCTAATTGACTTCAACCTTCCATATAGCAACATTCAACATAGAAGTCAGAGGAGCAATGCTTATCAAGAATGTAGGAAATGTGCTCTGGCTGGTGTGGCTCAGTGGACTGAGCACCGGCCTACAAACCGAAAGGTCAACAGTTCAATTCCCTGTCAGGGAACATGCCTGGGTTGAGGGCCAGGTGCCCAGTCAGGGGCATGTGAGAGGCAACCAACTGATGTTTCTCTTGCACATTGATGTTTCTCTCCCTCTTTCTCCCTCCCTTCCCCTCCCTGAAAATAAATAAATAAAAGCTTAAAAAAAAGAATTTAGGCAATGAAAGTGCAAAAAATTTTATACCTAGCTAAACTGTTGTTCAAAATTAATGCAAGACACAAATTTTTTCATGCAATAATTCAGGGAATAATTCCCATTAATCCTTATTAAAGAAATTTTTATTTAAAAAGAATGAAATAGCCCTGGCTGGTGTGGCTCAGTGGGTTGAGTGCCAGCCTGTGAACCAAAGAGTCACAGGTTCAATTTCCAGTCAGGGCACATGCCTAGATTGGGGTCCAGGTCCCTGGTTGGGGGTACTTAGAACGCAATCACACATTGATGTTCCCCTCCCTTTCTTTCTCTCTCCCTTCTCCCCTCTCTAAAAATAAATAATAAAATAAAAAATAAAAATAAATAAAAAATAAAAAGAATGAAATATAAGTAACTAAGTGATGAATGGAGAAACCATACCAAAGGTACTGACAGTAAGCAATAAATTCACTCAGTTCTAGGAATACATTAAAAACAAATATGGGGATTATAATCACAGAATAAAATGCAAGAGTTATAAACTATTAAAAGGACTGAAGGAAAAAGGAAAAGAAATGGAGAAGGTAGATGAAAGTTTTAAAAAGTCTTGAAAGCTGAAATATCAAATGTTACAGATGTAAGTGTAAAGGTATAAAATATAAGTAATAAAACTAAAAATAATATGAATTCAAATTGCATAGTAAAGGGAAAACGGAAGTATAATTCTGATATTGCTTAATGGAGAGACCACTATATAAAGAAATGCTATCTAAATGCTATCTAAACAAATAAAGGATTAAGTTTGCTAGGTAAAATCATGGGTATAATAGTACCCACTAGAAGAACCAAAATGAAAATAAAAACATTCATAACTAGGTAAAGAAAAACACAATTAAAATGAAGCAACAAAAACACAATCCAAACCATGATTTAAAGGAGTATATTGATTCTGTAATATTTTATAAGACCAAACATCTTTTCAATCAGTACACTAAAGAGCCTAAATCCAACCAATTAAAAGAGAAAACTTTACAATGCATCACAAAGCAAAACCGAACCACTAGAAATAAAAGGACACAGCCAAATGTAAAAAAGATTTTTTAAAAGAAACCCTAAGGGTAGTTTATAATTATAAAGCATATCCACAATAAATATTAAATCATTGTCAGTATTTATACTACAAATAACAAAGCACCAAAATCAATGAGGCAGAAATGACAGGAAATACAGGACAAATAGAAACATGCATAATTAGAAACTTTAATTCACATCACTTAATCCAGGGCCAATTAAGCAAACAAATGTAAGGATATGAACTACTTAAATACATAGTTTAAAAGGTAGACCTAATCAATATATTTTATACTCTAAAAACTGAGACTATATCTTTAAAAAATCTATCAAACATTCACAGAAAATGATTATATATTAGCCCACAAAGAAAATCTCAATACAGTCCAAAAAGCAAAAATAGTACTGACATTCTCTGATAAAATTAAAAACAAAACTAGGACCCAAAAGCAGCAAAATACTACATAGAAATTTTTTTAATCTTTATTTTAAAAATCTTGAGTCAAAAAAAACAAAACAAAAATCTTGAGTCAAAGAAGACACCAAAACTGAAAAAGAAATTAATAATGTAATAAGTACTATATATAAGATACACCTAAATAGCAATAATTAGAGTAAACATTTTAAATACTTAAATTACCTTAAATTAACAAACACGATAGAATAAAAAATAAATAAATTAAGCCTTGGCCTGTGTGGCTCAGTTGGTTGGAGCATCGTCCCATGCACAAAAATGTCGCAGGTTCAATTCCTACTTCAGAGCACATACCTAGATTGCAGGTTTGATCCCCGGTCGGTGCAAGTACAGGAGGCTACCGACTGATGTTTCTCACTCACACTGATGTCTTTTTCTCTCTTTTTCTCTTTCTCTCCCCTTTCCTCTCTAAAGATCAGTGGATATATCAAAAGGGAGGGAGGGAAGAAGGAAGGACTCAATCAAGAAGGTAAATAAATAACAGCAAAATAAACTTAAGGAGGAGAACAGGAAAGAATATAAGAGAAAAGCAGATGTAAATCAATTAGAAAAAAGAAAAATGGTAGAACATATCAAAAGGCTGTATCTGAAAAAAATTATACAATAGAACATTGGTTACTTCATTTAAAAAAACAAAGAGAAAGTACACATAAACAAAAGAAGAAATGAGAATAGGGAAGTACTAGAGATAAAAGAAATTTTAAACAAATACAAAGTTTACTCAAATTGTAAAACTTAGGTAAAATAGTTCCCTGAAAAATAAAAATTATCAAAACTGACCCCAGAAGAGAGAAATATCTGAACAATTAAACAATTATAAAAGAGAAGTGTGTCTAAAGATGACACCAAACAGTAACAGCTCCCAATCGTTTCACAGGTGAAGTCTACAAAACCTTTAATCAAGTCAACTCTACTATTAATTGAACTGTTCCAAAGCACAGAAAAAGAAGACCATTTCCAAGTTATATTTATAAACTATCATAACATTGTCTCCAAACTCCCACAGATATAACATACAATAATAAAACTATAAATTAACCTCATACTTATTGAAATATTAATAAACAAAACCTAGCAATACACTGAAAGAACAACACCATGAGCAAATAGGTTTTTTTTTTTTAATTTTTATATATTTTTTAAAGACAAGGGAAGGGAGGGAGAAAGTGGGAGAGAAACACCCATGATGGTTGCCTCTCAAGCGCCCCCTACTGGGGACCTGGCTTGCAATCCATGCATGTACCCTGACTGGAAAGCAAACCAGTGACCCTTTGGTTCACAAGTCGGCACTCAATCCACTGAGCCACGCCAGCGAAGGCAAGTAAATAGGATTTAATATGAGAATGCAAGGATGGTTCAATATTAAGGAATATACAGACATAATTTATCACATCAATAAAAATTCATGACTTCTATAAATTCTGAAAAGATATATGATAAATTCAATATTTATTATGTATTAAAATTATTAATGAGATAAGAATACATGAACCCCTCCTTAAATGATTACAATATATCCTCAGTATCATTCTTAATAGGAAAACACCAGAAGAATTCCCATTAAAGTCCAGAATAAAATAAAGCCAAAAATATTCAACATCCTCTTAATATAAACTACTAATCAGAAAGTACATTGGAAGAAAAGATCCCACCTAAAATGGCACCAAAGATTATCTAGGAGTAAACAAGAAATATATAAATTCCATATGCAGAAAACTTTAAACCACTACTAAAAAATAGATAAATCTTATTACATTAAAAAAATTTTCTGTACAATAATAAAAAGCAAACACCAAACAAATTAGAAGACACACAACAAACTGTATTTGCAAATTAAAACTAAGTTGTAGGTCAATTATATCTCCACAAAGCTGGGGGGAACTTAGTTAAACCTATCAGTTTGGTAAAGAGCAAAGAACCTGATAACATTCTATTGGTGAAATATAGGAGAAAAGGCACTCTTGTGCATTGTTGGTGAATATAAACTGCTAATGATCACTACAGAAGAGAATTTGACAATATCTATCAAAATTTTAAATGCCCATGCCCTTAGAGGAAAAAATGCCTATGCCTCTCAGCCAAACAATCCCACCTCTGGGAATCTGCATACAGACATACTCAAACATAAATTACAAAAATAGTCACTGAAGTACAGCTGCTATTCACCATGGACTGGAGAGCCAAATGTGCATCAAGAGGGACCTGATTAAACACAGATATTACGGTACATTTTTACACTGGAATACCATGCAGCCACTAAAAAGAATGAGGAAACTGTTTATCCTGATATGAAAATACCTCCAAGATACATAACTAAATAAATAGTTTATGAATTGTATATAAAGGAAAGAAAGAAAACTATATGCATGCATATCTCTGGAATGAGTAATAGTGTAAATGATGACACAGGAGGGCACTGGGTGGTTGAGAACAGAACAGGAAAAGGCTTCTATACTTTTTGGAACCTTTTGAATTTTGTACCCCATATACACCTGATCTATGTTTAAAAATTAGTTTGGGAAAAAATGAAGAAGCCATGCAAATGAAGGTCTCACTGTAAAGGCAGCTGGGATCCTGCAGTCTACATAACCTGGTTCATATTAAAATATTTTGGCTCATGTTAACTTCTTAACATATGCCTACCTGTTTAGGTGGGTTTTTAGTGCCAATTTACAGCATAGTTTGTCTATGAGCCATGTTCTGTTGAGCCACGGCCATTTCAAACAAACATATGGCCAACAAATAACATATAATGGCTGATAATAGTTTCAGTCTTTCCTCTATTGCAAATTACAAACATTTTATGAACAAGTCAATGAATGCATGATGAAGTATGACTTTTTAAGTCACTCTGCCATTTTAAGGAATGTAAGCATTACAATCACAGCAAATTGGGCCAATGAAGTTTGTCATTTGGAAATCTCCAAACCATCAGCAATTAAAAGATTTTTCCATGAACCTCAAATCAAGTATTCTTTAGAAACTTTAATTTTTCTTAAAGTTCCTTTTGTTTCAGTTTATTCCATGAAAATATGAAAGACTATCAGATGCACAAAACCAAAACAAAAATCCTGTATCAATCTGTGAAATGTTTAACAGCACCCTGAATTTAAAGCGCAGCTTCAGCCAAATCCCATGTATGATTTATTAAAGTTCTAAGACTTAACTTTGCACGTATTTACAATATGAATCTTTCATTACTCAGAGCAGTGCTCTTTGATATGTTCTTTAAATCAGCTGCCTTTTATATTTTGATTGTAGACTATTTTAATTATGCACTAAAAAAGAACATATCTCCCACTAAGAAAATGAGCACCAGCAACTCCAACATAATTCCCCAGTACAATCTCCATTAAGCCTCTAAATACTTCCTTTACTAATTCAATGAATTAGAACTCCATTGTTTATGAATCACCTTTATGTTTGTGGGCCCATAACCCTTCTTTTATAAAACACAATTGCTATGGAAGGAAATGATATTTATGTCTGATTAGAAATGAAAACACTATTACATAAATCAGTTTGGGCATTTCTTCACGTCTTGAAACATGATCGGCAATTTAGTCTAATTGGTGATCAAGGAAACTATCTTGTGATCAATTAAAGTAATTACCAGATTCCGGCAACACAACCTACCTTAATTTTGGCTAGAGTCTGTACTTCTTCAACTTTAATTAAAAATAATGAAAATTATTAAGCAAAATACATGGCAAGATCATTGCCAAGCACGCACATGTCACAGGACGGGACCTTCCCCGGGTGTGGGTGTCTGATCCATCACATAGAGGTTGCTGGGTGCACCAAGGAGAGACGGTCTTTGCCCCAGAATATGATTACATGTCTCACATGACTTTCTCATGGAAAACACTGCTAACTGTTCTAGCCACTGCAACGGGAACATCAGATCTTAATTTGTGGGCAAAAAAAAAAATACTCTCAACTAGCAATATGAGAATTGTCAGAAACAGACCCAACCAAAGATGCATTTGATCCATGCTTTTTTCTCCAAACTGTTACCCATATTTTGAACACAACAATCAAAGACCAATAGCATCAGAGACCTAGGTTCAAGTCCTGGCTCGGCTATTCACTAGCTATGTGACCTCAGAGGAATTACTTAACCTTTGAAATAAGCCTCAGTTTCCTCATACATAAAAAGGGGCTAATTCATGTAACATGTTTTACAGTATGCCAGTCATTCTATTAGGCCCTCAGTTAATGCTAGTGATTATTATCATCACCAATGCTTTAACATTTAACATATACGAGGTCTGTCCAGAAAGCAACCAGCCATGGAATATGAAAAATAGAGACATTTACTGAAGAAGATATACAAGACACAAGAAACATGGTACATAGGACAAGACACCTCAGTCCCCTTCAAAGTGGGCACCTTGGGACCTCACACAGTTCTCTCAATCGCTATCAGCTGCCCTGTCATATGTTCCTGAATCTCATCAATGGTGTGAAATCTCTTCCCTTTCAAAGGTGATTTTAGTTTTGGGAAAAGTCAGAAGTCACAGGCACCAAATCTGGGCTATAGGGGGCTGAGTCACCTGGGAGATTTGATGTTTCAACAAAAAATGTCACAGAATGTGATACATGAGTGGGTGCACTGTCGTGATAGCTGCCAGTCACCAGATGCCCATAGCTGTGGCCTTCTGAATCATCCAGATCATTTCCACAGAGGAACATTCAAGCTTAATGCAAAATTTGATGGTCTACTTGCTCACTCATTTTGAATGTGACAGCCACACAGTACACATGCTCACTCAATGGCATCTACTGCCCTCATTGACTAGTACAGTGAAGTCGCCATTGTTCACCTTGCACATTCCAGTCCACTCTCCTTGGCTGCCAGGTTACATCAATGTCACACAAACTGTTCTCATTATATTAACAATGGCTGGACTTTTTCCAGACAGATACACATACACAAACACACACACACACACACACTCTCTCTCTCTCTCTCTCTCTCTCTGCCCTGAGGAGAAAGAATTCCTTTCCAAACCTATTACAACAACAATTGGAAAGCCAAAGAAATTCATCTTTGCAGGGCTGAGAAACCCAAAAACATATTTAAAACTGTTTCTCTAAGTGGGTATCCTCACAGGAAGATTTCTGGTGCAACTGGCAATATGTCAGTGAGCATTTAGCCAAGCAGGTGACTCATGTCTCCCTGAGAAGCCAGACTAAAGGTCTCATGAGATGACCATTACCTAGGCAGTCCAGTTTGGGGCGGGGGGGGGGGTGCAGGCACAACCCCCACCAACTTCGGGCCACTAGTCTCACCTGCCTTCTACTTGACCCACTTAGAACACAACATTTCCAATAACTCAGGCCAAGAGTATCCAACTCTGAAATTAAAACTGGCTTCCCCAGGCATTGAGACAATGTCCACAAGTCCCTGAAACAGCAGCCTGCTCTACCCTGCCCTCAGCTAAATTAGTGCCCCTTCAGCTGGTGGGAAGTACACCACCTACAAGACAGCATGCTCACTTCTCAACATTACATTCAAAAGCTGCACTCACAACACCATAACATTTTAGAGCCTTAAAAAAAAAAGAAGCTCTTAAGTCACCATATTTGGAAATTACCATAATACCCTCAAAAGCCACTTGGAAAAATAAGGCAGCTCTTTTAGCTAATTACACAGTAGCACCTTCAAGATAAGCTGTTCAATGAAAAGGCAAGGTGCAAACCAATGTTCCTTTGCAGAATTATGATTTCTAACTACACTAGTAAATTCCTCCTGAGTTCCTAGGCTAGGAAGACTGCCCTTTGGGAGAGGTCTACTCTTTTCCAGGCAGCCATCTATCTAACCAACAAAAATACCTTTACACACAACTTCACCTAAGGGCTCTTCACTTCTGTTCCATTTTTAGTGAAAGTTCTCTAGACAGATTCCACACAGCTGATGTGCGCCAACAAGGCATTCTGGCCAAGATGGTCACAAGGTGAGAATATTGTTTCCCTGAGAAGACACTATTCATTTCCGAATTTGTCTGCCCATAAGCTGAAATTATAGCTCCCTGTATCACCATCAGCCAGCTACTCTTGGGCAGACCAACAACTTAGTCTGATTAGCTCCTGCTAGGAGCTCTCAGAATCCAGTTGTGCTCTCTTGATCGACACATTTCACCAGTTTTCTATCCATCCTTTACCCCTAAAGCAGGCTGAAACACTGGTTTCAAAATTCACACCAAGAGAAACTGTTTACCCAGAGCTCCCAAACATCAAAATAACTCCTGAAGACTCACTGTTCATTCACGCCAACCAGTTCCCTCAGGAAAGTCCCATTGGAGGTCTCCGTTCCTGACCAACTGATAACCCACCCGCATCTGTTGCCTTTCAGGAATCTTATGAGGTGACAGGTATTGCAAAGACCACCAAAGTTTTTGTTTTGTTTTAGCAACCCTTTAAGAATTAGAATGTACACTCCTTGGTATTATCATCATTATAAAATTTATATTAAATTCAAATTTATATAGAAAAATACCTCTTCAACTTCATGCACCCAAACCACTAAGATATACGGAGTAAATGGACAAATACATTTTTAAAAATTGAATATGCAAAATAGCTCTCTGCTTTGTCTTCTTTATAATCAACTGGCTCCTTCTAAGAGTTGCAGCTACTACTTACACTATATAATTACAGTTTATATCCAACATAAAGCTGTCTTGCCTTATTATTGTAATAAAAAGAATCTACATGCACCAAATTCTAAAAAGAGAGAAAGAAAAGGCAAAAAGACTCCTGCTCAAAATGGAACCCCTTAAATTAAACTGCAAGTCAAGACCTTACAACAATAACCAAAAGGGTGGCGAAAAATGAGGGCTTGGGGGAGTGGGGGCATGCAAAAAACATTTTAATGAGATGAGCCAACACCTACCTTGGCTCAATGGTAAATACATTTCTACGAGCAGTGTGCATTTTGTAAAACAGTCTCATCCTGCTGCACAAAACATCAGATGGTATAAAAAGGTCTGCACAACATCAACAAATACATACTTACCTTTTCTTTTACTTATTTTTAAAAAGGAATCAACTTTACTATTAAGAGTTCTTAAGTACAGTTTTGGCAACACTGCCGATATTTTCTGTAAGAAAAATACATCACCCAAATGCGTGAGCCCGATACACAGAGGACCTCCAGGGAGAGATGGCTGCAAGGCGTCACCAGGAGAAAACAGCCTGCCAGACGCGCTTCTCGGAAAACGGTGCCAATCCAGGAGAAGCCAGTGAGGAAAGAGACAATCTCATAAGGTGTCTGTATTTATTTGTCTCAAAGTGCACACCCAGGTTGTGAACTTGGAAAGGTCCCTGAACCTGTCAGTCTTCAGACACTGAGGTGAAGCAAACCACAGTATATTCAGAATTTATTCCCAACCTGCTATGATGAGGCTTAAGAAGAGATCTGTTGCCACCCTTATAGACTGAAGCGAGGTACTTCCTTGTTTTTGAATTTCAAACAGTATTACTACAGGAAAAAAAAAAAAACCTCTCAGGGCTTGAGACACACAGAGAGTAAAATAAGCTTGGCACTTACCCGTTTTTGGTATCAAAGACTCACAAGGTTGGTGAGCCCTTTCACCCACCAGAAAAGTTCTAATCCTGCCTCTGTCTCATGCCTTGCACGAATCCTAAACCTCTCATCTCTCCTAGCCTCTGGAAATGGGAAGCTCTACTACTCTTCAACTTCACTGTATGAGAAGGTCTCATAAAAACATGCGGAGTGCTCTGTACAGAAAGGTGCTACTGTGGAACGCTGAAAGGGTTCCAATTTGCCTGAGTCCTACACACAGTAATTTCACGCCTTTTTTTAATCTAGAAAATTTACTCTGTGTGGCCAAATAAACTTAGTTGCATCCTGAATACGAATGAATGACTCTAAGTCTCTGTGTTAAAAATCTACAAATAAGGCCAATAACTCAGAAAATAGTAATGAATAGAGGAAACATTTAAAAGAATAAATGCTTACTTAAGTCGATTCTTTTTGCAATTGTCCAATAAAAATTACCTTAAGTTGAGCTGTTGATCAAGTAGAGTTTGGGGGGTTAGGGTGTTTTGTTTTTTTTTTAATAATTTACAAAATCCTAAAAGGAAAAAACAGTTTGTTTTCCTGAATGGACAGAAATGGGACCGTCTGTTTCTGTCCTCTTTGGAGGAGGCTCCGATTCAGCCGCCCCCACCCCCGCCCGGGGCAGGCACCCTCTCTGTGCAGGTGAGGGCTGATGGGCTCCATCTCTGCACCGAGCACTGCCCGGCACATTCACGACCTGCCAGAGGGAGACGCACACACGACCGGCACTAAAGCACAGGGACAAAGAAACACAGGTACCCACGGAGTGCGCAGCCATTTGATACAGTTACTAAAGAGAAATTCTTCCCCTTTGTTTTTAAGTTTATTATTTCATACCTTATGCAAATCATACTTTATCTATTAGGCAATAATATTTGAGAAATACTCAAGTCAAATTAAAGGCTTCAATAGCCTTGCCAAAAGCACTATGATTTTCCTATAAAAAAATTATTCCAATTTGTTGATCTTACATAGGATGAAACATACTGTAACAATCTTCGTAATTTATGTCCTGTTGGGACACAATGATTTAAAGTAACATAATACAGAGCCGCATCATGGCTAATCTAAACCACCTGACCAGATAAACACCAGCTTCCCTTCTCTCTTCAGCAAGGGCATTTCTGTTTATTGTCATATCATTTCCTCATTCTAGGAACATGCAGAATAAACGCAGCCAACCTGCATTTCAGTGGGAGGCTGAGCTGGCCTTTCTTCCCATGTCAGGAGGTTTGTGTGCACACAGGTACCAGTACAATGTCAAGGGCTTACAAGACAGAAAACAATCCAAAATTCCACCCCAAAATCATTTACAACGAAGCAAATATGGATTCATCCAGTACAATCTGGACCAGGTGTGGTGTTATAAACCACAATCTTTTGGAGATTTTTTAGAATGTCACTGAAGAGGTAATTCTTTAAAACAAATTATGGGGCTTACTATGAGCCAAATTTTTATAAATGCTTCAATCATGTCTCATGCCGTGGTCACAGGCACTCCTGGTCTGATTAACCAAGCTGAAACGCACAATGAACCCATGTCTTTGGGGGACAAGGAATCTTGGTAGAGAGAAAGACAGATAGTCCACATGGCAGTAACCATGGCCCTTTCTAGGACACAAATGCACAGGCAGACTTCATACTGTGAGGTTCTCCAGGGTCCAAACCCCTTCTCCCTCCTCATATAGGCAAACCTTACTGGGCAGGGAGGTTTTTAGGGGGACTTGAGGGAAGGGTTTAAAGTTTCAATCGTGAAAGAAAAAGTGCAGAAACACATGTGCATTCGGCAGATAACAATTCACTGAAAATATTTTAAATCAAAACAAAATGCCTGTCTGACCAAATTTTTATAAACTTGGTTGGGGAAGAGGAAAACAAACAATTGTTTAAGAGTGGTTTCAAATACTGCTTTCTGCTATTCCTGAGAATTTTCAAAGCTCTTCATGCTCCATTGGAAACGGCTCTGCTTCACAAGCTGTTCTGGTCAGTCCTGCCAAAGAAATGGTCTGATACACCTTATTACAAGCTTATTGATTTGCTTACCCAGGCAAATATGTGTAATTATCTTTGCCCATAAAGACCAGCGTAAAACAGGATTCCTCCACTGAAAGCAGTGAGATTCCTCAAACACGATTAGAAGACGCAGGCCTAGCAGAGACCAGGCATCTGCACCCCACCTCCAGCCGAAGTCCCCACGGCAACATCCGAGCCCAAGTCCAGCATGTGCAGAACCTAAGCCCGCTCGGCCAGCCCCATTTTTCAGTCTCACAGGAAAAGAGACAAACAGTCACATTTCTGTCACAACTTGGACCCTTTTCAGTTGGGAAATTAAAGGGAAAATATCATTTTCAAGTATTTTTTTTCCATCAACATTCAGTAACTCGGGTTTGAACCTAACAGCCCAACTATAAAAGTTTGAGGTAACAGAGTACGAATCTGCAGTATCGTTGGTGACCTTCCCAGTCAGTGCTGTCAACACTGACCTTGCTAAAGAACGGGAGACAGTTGTTTTTGCCCTCAGGCACTCACAGCCTGGCCCAAGACCCCACAGGCTATTCCTGTTCCCTACCTTCCTAGATCTCTGGAACCACTTCGAAAACAGCTCCTGGTGCTCTGAAGTCACGAGGGCTTAGGTAACCCTGAGTCACACTGGCCTCACAAATGGGCAGGGATTCTCTGATGGCAGTGAGCCTTGTCATCGCTGGGCTGCAATGGGGATGTCCCAAAGCCCCGACCTTCTCATAACCCTGAAGCTTCACTTTTTTATTATGTACTAGAGGGTTATCCCACAACTTCAGTTTTGGATCTAAGGAAACTCTGACACCTGTACTCAGGGAGACCTGAGGATGCTTGTTACTGAACTGATGTAATAACAAACATCTTAAAGAATCCAAATGTCCATCAATAAGGCAATGGCTAAACTGTGGTTAACATATTTAAATTTTTACTTGATTTGCACAGGACTAGAACATTTTATTTTATTTTATTTTTCCATTACCATTTATCCCCCTTAAACCCATGAGTCCTTTCTCCTCCACACCCCCACCCAGCCCTCCAACCTCAACGGCTGTCAGCCTGCTCTCCGTCTATGAGTCTGTCTCTATTTTGCTTGTTAGTTCAGCTTGTTCATTAGAGTCCACATATGAGTGAAATCATACGGTATTTGTCTTTCTCTGACTGGCTTATTTCACTCAGAATAATGCTTACCAGGTCCATCCATGCTGTAGCAAAGGGTAAGATTTCCTTCATTTTTATCGCTGAGTAGTATTCCATCATGTAAATGAACCATAGCTTTTTTATCCTCTAATCTACTGATGGGCACATGGGCTGCTTCCAAATCTTGGCTACTATAAATAATGCTGCAATGAATGTAGGGATGCTTATGTTCTTTCATATTAGTGTTTCAGGTTTCTTCGGCTAAATTCCCGGAAGCAGGATCACTGAGTGATAGGGCAGTTCCATTTCTAATTTTCTGAGGTATCTCCATACTGCTTTCCCAGTGGCTGCACCAGTCTGCATTCCCACCAACACTGCAAAAGGGTTCCCCTTTTCCACATCTTCACCAGCACTTGTTTATTTATTGATGATAGCCATTTTGACAGGTGTGAGGTGATATCTCAAGGTTTTAATTTGCATTTCTCTGATGATTAGTGAGGCTGAGCATCTTTTCATATGTCTATTGGCCCTCTGTATGTCCTCTTTGTAGAAGTGTCTATTCAGGTCCTTTGCTCATTTTTTAAATTAGATTGTTTGTTTTTTTGGTGTTGAGTTTTTTAAGTTCCTTATAAATTTTGGATATGAAGCCCTTATCAGATGTGTCAGTGAACATGTTCTCCCATTCTGTGGGCTGCTTTTTTATTTTGTTGGTGGTTTCCTTTGCTGGGCAAAAACTTTTTAGTTTGATGCAGTCCCATTTGCTTATTTTTTCATTTGTCTCCCTTGCCTAAGGAGATATATCAGAAAAAATACTGCTATAAGCAATGTCTGAGATTTCACTGCCTATGTTTTCTTCTAGGATTTTATGGTTTCAGGTCTAAGTTTCAAGACTTTAATCCATTTTTTAATGTATTACTATGTGTGGCATAAGAAGATGGTCTAGTTTCACTTTTCTGCACATATCTGTCCAATTTTCCCATACTACCCAAAGCAATCTATAGATTCAACTCAATTCCTTTCAAGATACCAATGACATTATTTCACAGAACTACACCAAATATTTCAAAAATGTATATGGAACCACAAAAGGCTCCAAACAGCAAATGGCAATCTTGAAAAAAAACAAAGTTGGAGGAATCCCGGTACCTAAAATGAAACTATACTACAAGGCCATAGTAATCAAAACAGCATGGTACTGGCATAAAAACAGACACATAGATCAATGGAACAGAATAGAAAACTCAGAAATAAATCCACATCTTTACAGTCAATTAATATTTGACAGAAGAAACAAGCACATACAACAGACTAAAGATAGTTTATTCAATAAATGGTGTTGAGGACTAGAACATTTTAAAAACACATCTATTGTATCATAAGCAGTGCAATGAGACAGAAAGGCTATCTAGCATACAAATCTAAAACCTGGGCTCTAAACCCAGATGTTGAACAAGCCATTATACATGACTTGGCTGGGTTGAAATTCCCATCTGGGCACAAGAAGGTCATGTGCACCAATCACACAGCAAAGTGCCCTTACACACACAGTAATGTTCAAGAAAAAAGAGTATTAGGTAATAATAGTTGCAGCAGCATCTAGTAGGCACAAGGAACAGGATATCTCTGATTATTTTCGGATTATTTCAGCATCAACTGTAAATTATTTTATCAGTAACATAGAAACACCTGAGGAGACTCTTTCCTGATCAGGTAGCACCTTCTGGACATAACTGATTCTTCCTGACTATGGATCTTAGTATATCTCAAGGCCTGAGATACCACTGATTCTCACTGTTCAGTTCTACGGACGAAGAAGGAGAGGGGAAAACACGACAGGCATTTGCTGAGTAACGAGTCCAGGGCAGGTGCTCACACTGCCCCGTGCACAGACTGTCGTGCCCGTTCCACAGAGGAGAGAACCAGGGCTCTGCCAGGACGAGTCACATGCCCAGAGTCACGCCCTCGTGAAAAGTGAGGCTGGGATTCCGATACAAGTGTGTCCAACTCCAAAGTCCCCATGTGAGCATTTAGGACAAATCCCTGGCATCAGACTATACATTTTTCATTTATTTCTTTAACCTCAATGCTAATTATAGCAAAAATAAGTTTCCTATAATTGTAATTTTAAAAATTTGATTGCAAGAGAAAATAAAGCATTACAGAGACTTAGAAAAAGCTATTATATATTTGTTTTTATTTTTTCCTTTGTGCCCTTTTTCCACAACTGTCATGATAATATTTATTTATTGTGTATCCTGAGCCTTCTTTTAACATGAAAACATCCTACTCATTTTCCATGTGGCTCCTGGTCTTCTTTATTTATTTTTTTAGAAGCTGCACAATCTCACATAGAAGGAATAATTTTCTCTTTTAGAAATTTTTTTATGTAAATAGTTCAATCATGTAGTAGAGAGACATGTATACCAAATATGTCTTTTAAGCTGGATCTTCTGAACATAAAGATTCTCTGAATTCTCTACCAATACATATTGTGGAGTTTCAGGGGCAAAATTAGAAGAGCAACTGTTTAATTGGGGGTTTATAGAATAAATGAGAAGTTGTTTTTTAATCCTTTTTTCATGTCCAGTGAAAACATTTGATAATATGATAAAAGCCTCTTTAGCTCAGCACCTATTAAAGCAACCAATTAGTTCGAGAATTAACAATATGCTGTGACAAAACCCTAACAATCAAACCTGGTAGAACCTCCACCCACCACACTTGAAACGACAGGGATACTGTCATCAAATTCTCCCACCTGCAGGCAGTGTTTCCTGGAGAAAGATCCCCCAAGTAGGTTTCTCTGAGACCCAAGTTCTTATCCTTAAATACTTCTTCCAGCCACACGTTTGACTGTGGGCATGCCACCCACAAGTTGTGGATAACTGCCACGCTCAGCTCCTCTATTTGTCCAGGAAAGGACCAATGAGAGGCAGTGAGGACATGTCATAGAGTCAGGATGAGCTAGCTACATGTAAAAGGAACCCTCATTCACAGCTGATGGGAACGTAAACTGGTACAGCCACTGCAGGAAACAGTATGGAGGTTCCTCAAAATATTAAGAATAGAGCTACCTTATGACCTAGCAATCCCTCTTCTGGGTACCTACCTGAAAACTTTGAAAACATTTATTCATAAAGATACATATCCCCCTATGCTCACTGCAGTATTATTCACGGTGCCAAGACAAGGAAACAACCGCAGTGTTGATAGAAGACTGGATGAAGAAGATGTGGTACAGATATACAATGGGTGACTACTCAGACATAAGATCAAATACTGCCATTTGCAACAACACAGATGGATCTTGAAACTATCGTGTTAAACAATATAAGTCAGACAGAAAGAGGCAAGAACCACGTGATTTTACTCATGTGTGGGACAGAATACAGAAAGCAACAAACAAACAAAAACAGCATGGTGGTTACCGGAGAAAAGAGACAGTGAGAGCAAGTAAGAGGAGGGTAAAGGGGTCAAGTTTATGGTAACAGAAGGAGATTAACTTTGGGTAGTGAATACACAATGCAACATACAGAAGATGTATCGCAGAAACTGTACACTTGAAACCTATATAACAGGCACAGACACAGGTCCGTGTTTCAGCTGTTGCCTTCCTTAGATGCACAGACGGTGCAAGCCTGGAGCCCATGCACACACGCGCGGTGGACGCCGCACAGGACTTCAGCGCCTCTGACGTACTGCACAGACAGGGCGCTCTGAGTCCCCGGGTCTGGGCTGCCTCAGGTTGCAGAAAGACCTGCCAATGCTGACAGAGGCTCCCACCACCCAGCAGAGCCCCACGCACATGACATGGGCACCACAGTTTACGGATACAAAGTTCTAAAGATTTCAGAATCTCAACAACCAACAGACACAGTAAAATCCGAACGTAATACAATCAACAACTCCATTCATGCACACTTGTAAAACAGGTACGCGTCCTGTGCAGCCACCTCTGCGTGCATGCCACTCTCCACATCAAGGCGGGGCGGGGGAGGGTGGGTTCCCACACTGTGACAGCTGGAAGGAACACACACGTGCCTGTCGGAGAAGGCTCCAGGCTGGGGTTTACTCTCAAAATTCAATACTATTCGGTATTTTCTTTAAATGTATTTCCTCTAAATGGTAATCAGGTATATTCCAAATATGATACTTTAAAACTAAAAACACAGTTACAATAATGGATTTATGAAAAATCTGCTCACAAATCTGACAATAGAGAAAATGAAGAGTAAATTAATATAGCCAGTACTTATATTATTCATTTAAATAAAGACTCTGGATTTTAGAAGTAAGCCCTACTTTATTTTAAACGTTTTTAAAATCATGGCTAAAGAGATGTTTTTGGTGTGGCACCTTTCTTTGGACACTTGTAATTCCATGAGTTAATTATAAATTACTTTGGTTACATCAAAATAAATGGGAAATGGTTTGGGTTTTAATGCAATTTTTTTAAAGGTGGTTATAAATTCCTTTAATAGCATTCTAAATATAAATATATATTTAAAAAGCAATTAAAAGTTCCATGTTTAATGCTTAAATTTCAGGCTGCATTCAAGCATTCCTGACTTCACAGCCTCCTGTGTTCTTTCCCCTGGCCCCCAGCACCTATCTCAGCCTCTGCTCTCACACAAAATTAGGTCAAAGGTTAATTTCTATTCTAAGTCATACTCTGATCCTGTACTCCCAAAGTACCCCACCCAGCACACACAACTACCACATAACAGTCTCTTCTTCTCCAAAGTGGGAGGGTTTGCAAAAGGATGACAACACTGGACAGATCATGAAAATCAGTTACAAATCTCACAGGTTCCACTGATCCCCACACCATGTTATAGACAAAATGGTCAGTGAGCCAAAAAGCTGTTTTGTATATTTCTGCTGCCATTTCTTAGTGAGAAAATGACTTTTAAAAGCTTGTCAAAGAACCATGAGAGGCAAGGCTAGTAATGCTCCTGCTGGTTTCGATGCCAATGCCCAAAGCTGATGGCAATGGTGACAGATCCTGAGATGCGCGTCACAATAAAAACTGAGACAGCGACATCACAGGCACGGACACTGCAGGAACCACAGACCAAAGGCCAAAACCTTGAGCCCCCACACTCACAAAGCTAAAACGTTTCCTTGTGTGAGAAGCAAAACCGCCACTAACAACTTTTGGAAATAATATTTGAGTCTTGGCTCAACTGGATAATTTTGTTCTGCACCAAAAACCATTCCATTCAAATTCCCAAAGTCTACGAGCAGATTCGCACTAATATTGAGACATAGTTTCCTTCCAAACCCAATGAAATGAAAGGCGGAAACCAGCAAAAGAAAAAATTAAAAAACACATATAAGATGGTTTGCCATTTTATGAAAAACAAATGAAGAATTACACTCCCATCACACTGATAAACTGAGAGGCTGCCAGTGGCTTTCAGGGCAGATGTAACATTTTAACAAATGTGATTGTTTGTGAACGAAATAATTCTGATCAAAAACTTAATTGCAGCCAAAGTGAGCCCTGGGCTGTGTCACCATAATCCATCCTGACAGGAAGCAGTGAGTGGAGATTCCTACTGTGAACGGAGCACATGTGAAAGGTCAGCCTCAGCTGGAACTTCAAAACCGTTAACGTGTAAAACAGTGTGCATTAGAACCCGGAACGGCGGACCGCGGGATTAGCGGATGTCCGCTGTGTGGGTCTGATGTGCCTTTGGCAGGTAATGGTTAATTTGTAAACAGGCAATGGATTCTAACTTTCTTCTCTGCCTCTTCCCAACATCCATCAGCAGAGCCCATTCTTAATTACAGTCCAGAATATTACAGTCTTAGAGTTATAGCATGGCCTCACTGTAACAGTTTCTCATTTTAAAAATTTAGTGAAGAAAAAGTTGCATGTATTTAAAAAAATAAATTTGTGTTGATGTAATGAATGAAAAATTTTTCACATAAAATTAATATATTTGTTTATCAAATAGCAACTGTAACAGCCAAAATTTGCCAAATGAGGAAGTCATTAGAATACTTTACTCATACACTATCACATGAAAAACCAATTATACAATACTATGTTACATGGCTTAAAACAAAATTTTAAATAAAAATGCAATTAATACGAGTTTCCATTTTTCAACGAGATGGTGCTTATGAAAGAACCAGTCTAAATATTATCTTATAAGCAAATGCATGCAAAAATACCTTATACATACTTAGTGCTAAAAAACCGGTCCACTTGGCTTTCAATTAGCCACTTCTCCTATATATAAACCACTTAAGGTAATATGGCATTAATGAGTGAAAAAAGCTGGCGCTGGGTACTTCAAGTCAATGATTATTTTAGGGTTAACTCTTTTCTGAATTGAGTAGAAATAACAATACTCTGAAAATGAGGTCTTCTAAAATAAGTTTTATTTCTGTTCTCAAAATCAGCCCCCCTAAGGTTGTGTCTCGGGCCACTGAGAGACGCCGCTCCCGAGCCCTGCGGAGGCTGACCCCTGCGGAGGCTGAAGGGGGCTACTCGGTAAGGGGAGCCACATCACCAGCACACTCACGGCTCCTGTTCCCTTCACAATGCCACCTGACACCTGTGGAAACAGCATCACACGTGCCACCAGCCGGAATGGAAGACTGAGAACAAGAATCTGGTCAGCTAAACAAGTTACCAATTTCCTATGTTTCTGCTCGCCATACAAGATCTGAAACCTTTAATGTATCTGGAAGATTCGGAATCTTCCTAACAGTCTGTGCCTGAAGGTGTGGGATACCTTTACCAATCTGCTGCCCTGCCTGGACTCCAGGCCCCGGGGCACAGTCCCTGCCCCTCCAGGAGCTTACAGTGTGGTGGGAGAGGGCAGAAAGGTCAACTGTGGAGATGAGTTCAGAAGTGAGGGAGGTAGAGGAGGAAGTGATCAGAAAGGCTGTGTGACAGACTGGTGCTGGGCACGAACTTTCAGCCTTCCCTTCCACAGAGGAGAAACTGCAGCAGGTTCACGGAGGGCACCTAAGTCCCCCTAGGAGCTGACTTGACCCTAGGGACACAAATACAAAAGAGATGTCATAATTCACCCAAAAAGATATTTTACAAGCTTCCAAATTGGTCATTAATAAGTATTTCCTTATACCTTTAAGTGATTAATTACACCTGGTAACATATTAAATATACATAACTATAATTCTGGCCTCGCTCTTAATCTGTTTTTCCATCACCACAACCTTTACCACATAGTAATTCTTGGCTACCGTTCCACTGCCTTGGTGAGCCCTGGGCTCAGAGAAGACAAGAAACTCACCTCCAGAACGAAGGCACACTGAGTCCCACTACCAAGCAGACATACCCATTCGGGGGCACGGGCCCTGCGCTAAGACGCTGCGTGCTGCCCTGCCCTCAGCACCAACACATCATGGGTCTCTGTCTCAGGAGCAAGATCATTGCTAAGGTGGCTAGAACTGCTGATTAAGAAAAGATGTTGCTTGCTTCTTAATTGGCTTATTTTTGTTCAAATGCCTTAAAAATACTAAGTGTCCTAAAGATTGAACTTATACTTTAATTCAGTTCTGGACTATGAGTTACTTTTCACAAATACAAAGAAAAATGTTACCAGTTTCATTTTAAGGACCGATGTTCAGATGGGAAGACACCAAAGAAATTAATCATTCAATTCTTACTTGTAGGAGCAGATTCCCTGTAACTTGTAAGTTATCTTGATTTATGGCAAATCACTATTGTATTCATAAATGCTGGAAAATCAGTGAACAACATGATATAATGACAGCCCAAAAATAATTTTATAACAGCTGGTGTGCAAATCATAACATGTGGAAGATGACTTAAAGGATAATGGGGAATAAAGCCATTTAGAAAGGGTCACGTAGATGGCGAGAGGGATGAGGACACACACCCAATTGTCCAGGAGGTCTTTCAGCCCGCCTCTCGTCTCCAGCAGATGAGGTGCCACAGCCAGGCACGGGCGGCAGTCAACAGTTGCGTTTAAACGAGCAAAGGCAAAACGCTCCATAATTTACGACAACCCAATCACACTGCTCCTTCTCTTGAGGTTAAACACTACTGACATAAGCTACACCTGAATCCAATCAGCGCAGAGACGCTGAGAAGATTCACACGAAAGGACTAAATTTGTCACAAATGGGTTGGTTTCCGATCTTAATGTAACCAAGTTGCTTTACTCTGACCTCCATTGAACAAATCAACTTAATGGGCACTAGGAGTGCTATAAAACTTAACAATGGAGTGATTTTTAACGTTTAAAATATAGTTATGAAGCAAAATGTTGGAGAGCTTCTACAATACTGGAAATCAAATTAAATCTAGATGTTTTTTAACCGTCTTGACAGATATAATCCTAGTTACCATGTAAATTTATGGTAAGCTGCTGTGATATTAGCCACAGGTGCTACTTTTAATATATGAGCTGCATCTGGCTGGGAATAGAATTTCTCAGAGGACTGAAAATGACCTCACTATCAGACAATGGAAGGGGGAAAAAACAGGACCGCCGTGGCATAGAAAGACCTGAAGATGTGGTCCACGACTAAATATTTCACATGAAATTCATTTTAACTCTGCAGTTGTAAAGAATATTATGTTTTCAATATTTAAGAGGCGTAGATATATTTCAACCAACTATCCAAAAGATTAAGCATATAAGACAGTTACGAATACCCTGGCTGCGTATATAATACTGGTTTTCCGACCTTTGATCAAGGTTGGAAAAAATGATGCACTAAGACTTGAAAAGAAAATTATTTCATGGTTCCCAAGCACACGACATGATTAGACACCGCCAAGCATACCACACGAAGATGCAACAATTACCGATCTCTAAACGGCAGCCGCTCCCCAGCGCCTGGCCAGCATCACTGGTTATGTTTTGAAGTTCTTTGGAGTCATTCATCACACCCAAGAAAACATTTTCGCAGGGTGAAATTTTAAAGGATCACTACAAGTAATTACCATTCTGAGTTTGAGAACCAGCAATATCACCCAGAGACAAATACAAAGGGAAAATACAAGTTTCTCTTACCTATCCAATCAAAAATAAAAAGGTAACTATCCTTTCAAGAAACCCTTCCTGAACTGTTTGTAAGCCCTCATTGGCCAGAGAACAGGCACACATGGAAATGTGATAGAGGATTTGCAGAGATTTAATTTCCTACGAAACAACTCTTCCTGAATTAAACCAGCCTTCTTTATCTGAAAAATAAAAATCTCTAAATAGAGAAACATTTCCATGAAAATACTCCCTACATCACTCCACTAAGCTGTGAGAACAGCAACTACAAAGTCCTATAATGCGAACATTTTTCTTCTGACCTTCTCAAGGACCTGGAAGGGCTTTATTTTATTTTATTTTATTTTATTTTATTTTATTTTTTATTTCTTATTTTTTTAGCTTCAACAGATCAATTGAATCTAGGCGACGATTTCTATGTAATCGTTTTTAAACAAGTAAATGGGATCTCTGCACGGTCTCAATAGGCATAAAGGCCCTGAGTGTTTTTAGCAAGAACCTGGTGTGACTCCCTCTCTGATCAACGGCATTTATACGGGGCATTTAGAAAAAGTGGGCTCATAAAGCCCAATCTGAGAAGACAGTTAGTTACTGTAGAAGGGTATTGGCTAAATTAAATATGGTCTTTCCCCTTGATGGAATATGGTATATATCCCACCATTAAAAATCATCAAGCAAAATATTTTACTGACAGGGAAAAATGTTCACCATACGTTAAGTGAAAACACAACTGAGCCAAAAAAAAATCTACAATATGACCCCAAATATATGTTATATACACATACACACAAACAGTCACAAAACACACATTCACACATGCTGTTTTTTAAGCGAACAGAATTACAGGTACTGTATTTTTCTTCTTTGCACTTTTCTGTTTTCCATACCATAAAACATACTATGCAATCAGGAAAAAAAATGTTCTATTTATTAACAAGCCAAACATACCATATAAATGTAACATGGTGACACCATTCCTGTGAGATTGCGAGGCCGGCCTGATCTCTGCAGTATATGAGTAATCCATAAACATTAAACACTTCTGCATAACGCTTACAGTTTTAAACAAATAGGAAGATGGAGAATACTCACTCTCAAGCTCACATAACAGAATCATACTTTCAGGCACTCAGAATTACAGTGGCCCTCTCTTCCACACATCTGTACCCATAGCTATATGGTGAGTAGCTCAGAAAGCTGGGGTCTCTCAATACATGACAAGTTTATCTTCTCTCTACAGAGTTCTGACTTGCAGAGTAAAGTTTTCAGCTGCTCTCTGCAGGCCAATCTGGAAGTGACTTTCCACTCTAGATAGAAGTTGAACTTCAATCTGTAATCAACTTAGGACAAATAACTGATCATCCAAGTATTAGAAATGAATGCAGCAATTTACAAGTCAAATTCCCATCAGCAGCTAGCTACCCTTTCCTTCAAAATATGCAAAGCACACATAGCCCCCTTTAAGACCTCCAAAATCAACATTTTTTCCTAAACAGAACAAAGAAACAGACTTGATTCTGAACACAGAGTTCAAAATCCATGAACAGAGTCATTCATTCAAAGGTTTAGGACATTCCAAAACAACTGCAATCCACGTCCTGAGGTACCCCGCAACCCCTCGAAATGCAGAGTTGGGTTAGAGGAGAAGAGCTGCAGCCTGGGGTAGGAAGCCTGGCCTTGGACAGATGGCCACTGCCTGCTTCCTCTAAGTCCACGCAAGTTTTTAACTTCCCATTAGCAGAGTGGGGTTACTAACCCTAACCTTGCAAGGCTTCTGTCATTTCATAGGTCAGAAAGACCTAACACAAAGAGCTACTAAGGCCTCATAGACACTCACCATTGGTTCAAAAAATACTTTGTGACTGTCCAAACTGTCATTAAGAAAACTGATTGGGGTCTACAGCCATACCACCCTGAATGTGCCCAATCTTGTCTGGTCTCAGAAGCTAAGCAGGGCCAGGCCTGGTTAGTACTTGGATGGGAGAAAACTGATTTGGCTGCACTTCAGGTAAATGATGCAACATTAAGAGTTACCTGTACACAGAGTGGCCTTAAAGCAACATTTTTACATCAAAATTTCCAAAAGTAATTCCAAAAAATGTATCCAATAGATTGTTAAACTTTTCTAGCTAGAATGCACCAAGTTATGATTTTAAAAAAAGATCAGCCAAGAGCACTGGGCCATAGTCACAGAAAAGGGAAGGGAGGGAAAAACAGGATCCGAGGTGAACAGAATTATCTGAAGACAAGTGAGTGCCTAACCGAACGGGCCTGTGGCCATCTCCCAGGGGGAGACTGTGGGGAGTGTCGGAAGAGTCTGCCATGGGCGCTCAGGACACCAAGATCCACAAGAGACTGGCTGTGGGTAGCTGAAGCTGTGCAGCCAAGTGCTAAGTGCCAACCACAGGCTCTCATGATCAGAGGCAATTTCCTGGAGGCGCCCTAAGTGGCTCCTTTCTCTAATACTTCAAATCTGCCTGCAGAACAAAGGCACGGCCACCGCTGCTCTTCTGGGCAGTGTGCCGCAGATCGTCCCGTCACATGCCGCAACTTAGTGGCCAAGTAAGCTGGTTACCATCGGGAACCACCTGCGTCTAGGAGGGAGGAAATGAGGGTGAGGAAAAGTCCCCTGGTGAGAATGGGTTTTAGGTAGTTACCTGTAGAAGACAAAAAGATGAAAACCACTATGTCCCCCTTGGCCCAAGGACACTGACTAGGACCACCTACCGTGAACACAATCAAGGGACCCGTGTACTAAAAATGCACCCAGGCAACACCGGGCTAGGTGCAGGAGATGTGCGCAGGCACAACCCAAGTCTTTGCCCTCAAGGAGCTTCTACTCTTGCTGGAGAGAAATACAGGTGAGTAGTTACATTTCTCCACTGCGTGATCGAAGTTGCACTTGGTGACATCCCCATTCTGCCACTGGTTCACTGCCAACTTAGGCAAACCACTTCACCCCTAGACATCTGCTGCCTCATCCCTTCTAGTCCTAATGTTCACAGGATCATTATCAAAACAAGGCTGGGAGAACATCACAAACAAGATAATCCACAGGCTGAATTCTAAATGGGAGAAAGAGACAACAGACTAATGACTGTGGCTATAAGGATCTGTTGACAGCACATGAGCCCCACTTCCTCTCCAGGCCAGCCCGCACCCCACGCCCCAACCATCTTTGCTATGGTCATCGATGACCTGCATACTGCTTAATCCAGCGGTCATCTTTCAGTGCTCATCTTACTTGAAGTCTCAGCAGAACCAATTCCTCCCTTCTTTTTAAAACAGCATCTTCTTTTGAATTCTGTGATATTACAACACTGGCCTGATTTTCTCCCCATGTCGCTAACAGGTTTTTCTCAGTCTTCTGCCAGTAACTCCTTTTCTGTCCAACCCCTGAATGCACTGAGGCCTGAGCCCTCCGCTTCTCACATGACAAGCTGAGCCTGAGTGACAGCATCTATTGTCTCAGCTTTCTTCATTACATACCTGTGACTCCCCAGGTATCTTCATCCCAGATCCCTACCCTGAGCTCTTAACACAGGCATGAAACTACCTTCTAAAGTTCACATTTAGATGTCTCACAGCAAATCACACTTAGCAATGTCCACACCAGAAATCTTGATCCTTGCACCCCACCCAGTCCCTCTCCCACAATTCTCCAGTTCAGTAAACGTCACTTCCAGTCACCCAGTTCCTCCAGGTCCTAAATCTGGGAGTCATTCTCTTAAAACCCTCTCCTTCCTCATAACCCATCACCACTCCTCCCTAGAGAAACTTGGGTTTTCTCCTAATATTTGCATTTTCTATGGTTCCTCTGGTTCCTGCTCATGTAAACCCCAAAATATAGCTCCAACCTATACACCTCTTTGCTTCCCTTCTGTCACTGCGCCAGTCTACAATCTCCTAGCAATGATACCTCACCTGGATGAATGCAACAGGCTCCTTACTATTCTCTCCATGTGACTTTTACCTCCTACCCCTCCACTCCTCCTGAGTCCTCTGACTGGTCTTTTTAAGAAAATCCATCAGCCCTTCATCCACCTCCTTCCACTAGGCAGTCCTTTTTTTGGAGGGATCGCTCTGTTGAAAGTCTGGCAACAGCCCTTCCATGTCATTGCATGCTCTTCCCTGCATCCCTCTGTGCCTTCATGATGGTGCATGTGAATGTCCTGGCTGATGCTCTCAAGAGCATCGACAATGCCAAAAGGAGAGGCAAATGCCAGGTTCCTAGTAGACCACGTTCCAAAGTCCCTGTCCAGTTTCCAACTGTGATAATGAAGCCTGGTTACACTGGCAAATTCGATGACCACAGAGCTGGAGGAATTGCTGTGAACCTCATGGCAGGCTAAACAAGTGTGGAGCGAACAGTTCCAGATTTGATGAGCACCTCAAAGATCTAGAAAAATGTAGAATAACCTGCTCCCACCCATTCTACTATCAACCTCAGCTGGCATCACAGACCAGGAAGAAAGGAGGCAAAAACACAGAGGACAGAAAACCCTGGGATTCTTTTCCTAGGATTTCCTAGGGATTCTTTTCCTATATGCAAATAAAATGCTTTAACGGTCAAAAAGAAAAAAATGCATTAGCTATTGCTTCCCTAGGCCTCCAGGACCGCTCTCCGCCCCCTGAGTGAGGCCTTCCCCTCCTCCCCCTCACAGCAGTCTCCTGTCAGGGGCAGCACTCACGCTGGCAAACAGCAGCGATTGCCTGGGGTCAGCTCCCAGCTCCACTGCTTACTAGTAGTGGGGCCTTGGGCGAGTCACTCAATCTAAAACTCAGCTTCCTCATCTGTATACTGTGGAAAATATTATCTACTTCACAGGATTTTTTTTGAGGATTACGTAAACTCCTTCCAATAGTCTGGCCTATAAGCGTTGTGTGTTTACCACCCCAAGTCTCAGTCCATCACTATTTATTCCCCCATACCCCGACCACCTTCCTCCCCACCCTTACCTTGGCCATCACCAGTGTTATCTGTGTCCATGAGTCTTTTTCTCTTTTTCTTTTTCATTCAATCCCTCTACCCAGTCCTGTCCCAATAGCTGCCAGCCTGCTATCTATGAATCTGTCACTATTTTACTTGTTAGTTCAGTTTGTTCATTACAGTCCACATATGAGTGAAATCATACGGTATTTGTCTTTCTCTGACTGGCTTATTTCACTCAGAATAATGCTTACCAGGTCCATCCATGCTGTAGCAAAGGGTAAGATTTCCTTCATTTTTATCGCTGAGTAGTATTCCATTGTGTAAATGGACCATAGCTTTTTTATCCTCTAATCTACTGATGGGTACTTGGACTGCATCCAAATCCTGGCTACTGTAAATAAAGTTGCAATCAATGTAGGAAAGTATTATGTTCTTTTGAATTAGTGTTTCATGTTTCTTCGGATTTAGTCCAAGAAGTGGAATCACTGGGTCAAAAGGCAGTTCCATTTTTAACTTTTTGAGGTAACTCCATACTGCTGTCCACAATGGCCGCACCAATCCGCATTCCCACCCGCAGTGCAGAAGGGTTCCCCTTTCTCCACATTCTGGCCAGCACTTGTTGCTTGCTGATTTATTGGTAATAACCACGCTGACCAGTGTGAGGTGATATCTCATTGTGGTTTTAATGAGCTGCATTGTGGTTTTCTTGCATTTCTTTGACGATTAGTGATGCTGAGCAACTTTTCATATGTCTACGGGCCATCTCTGTGCCCTCTTTGGATAAGTGTCTACTCAGGTCCTTTGCCCATTTTTTAATTGGATTGTTTGGGGGTTTTTTGGTGTTGAGTATCATGTTCTTTATAAATTTTGGGTATTCTCCCATTCAGTGAGATGTCTTTTCATTTTGTTGATCGTTTCCTTTGCTGTGCAAAAACTTTTTAGTTTGATGTAGTCCCATTTATTTTTTCTTTAGTTTCTTTTGCCTGAGGAGATATACCAGAAAAATATTGCTATGAGAAATGTCTGAGACTTTACTATTTTTTTCTTTTAGGATTTGCATGGTTTTGCATCTAACATTTAAGTCTTTAATCCATTTTGTTTATTCTTGTGTATGGTGTAAGAAGGTGGTCTAGTTTGATATTTTTGCACATACCTGTCCAATATACCCAACATTATTTATTGAACAGACTGTCATAACCCTATCGTATATATTTGCCCCTTTTGCCAAATTTAATTGGCTATAAATGTGTGGGTTTGTTTCTGGGCTCCCTATTCTGTTTCATTGGTCTATAATGTCTGTTTTTATGCCAGTACCATGCTGTTTTGATTACTGTAGTTTTATAGTATAGTTTGGTTTCAGGAAACAAAGTTGATTCCTCCAACTTTGTTCTTCTCAAGACTGCTGTTGCTATTCAGGATCTTTCGTGGTTCCATATAAATTTTCAGAGTATTTGTTCTAGTTCTGTGGAATAAATCATTGGGATCTTGGTAGGAATTTCACTGAAGCTATAGACAGCTTTGGGTAATATGGACATTTTAATTATGGTAATTCCTCCTAATTGTGAATGTGGTATGTGTTTCCACTTATTTGTATCTTCTTCAATTTCTTCAGTGTCTTATAATTTTCCAAGTATAGGTCTTTTACTTCCTTGATTAAATTTATTCCTAGATATTTTATTCCTTTTGAGGCAATTGTGAATGGAACTGATTTCTTACTTATCTGATAGTTCATTATTGGTGTATAAAAATGCAACTGATTTCTGGATGTTTATTTTGTGTCCTGCTACTTTACTAAATTCAGTTATTGGTTCTAGTAGTTTTTTGGTGGAATTTTTAGGGTTCTTTATATACAGTGTTATGTCATCTGCAAGTAATGACAATTTTCCTTCTTACTTTCCCATTTGGATGCCTTTTATTTCTTCTTATCTGATTGCTGTGGTTAGGACTTCTAGTACTAAGTTGAATAAGAGTGGTAATAGCAGATATCCCTGTCTGGTTTCCAATCTTAAGGGGAATGCCCATTGAGTATGATGTTGGCTGTGAGTTTCTCCTATTGGCCTTTATTATGTTGAGATATGTTCCCTCTCTTTCCACTTTGCTGAGAGTTTTTATCATAAATGGGTGCTAAATTTTTTTTTCATTTTTGAAGAGTCCAATTTACTTACCAGGTTCTCAATTTTCACATCCTAATCTTCAGTCTTTTTTTTCTAAATTATATTTTATTGATTATGCTATTACAGTTGTCCCATTTCTCCCCCATCATTCCCCTCCACTCTTCACACCCCCTCCCACCCACATTCCCCTCTTTAGTTCATGTCTATGTTTCATAAGTTCTTTAGCTTCTACTTTTCCCACACTATTCTTGCCCTCCCCCTGTCTATTTTCTACCCATCATCAATGCTACTTATTCTCTGTACCTTTTCTCCCTCTCTCCTCCTCCCACTCCCCTGTTGCAAACCCTCCATGTGATCTCCATTTCTGTGTTCCTGCTCCTGGTCTAGCTGTTTGCTTAGTTTGCTTTTGTTTTAGGTGTGGTTGTTAATATCTGAGATTGCTGTCTTTTTACTGTCCTATTTTTTATCTTCTTTTTCTTAGATAAGTCCCTTTAACATTTAATCTAAGAAGGGATTAGTAATGATGAACTCCTTGAACTTGATCTTATCTGAGAAGCACTTTATCTTCCCTTCCATTCTAAATGACAGCTTTGCTGGATAGAGCAATCTTGGATGTAGGTCCTTGACTTTCATGACTTGGAATACTTCCTTCCAGCCCCTTCTTGCTTGTAAGGTCTCTTTTGAGAAATCAGCTGACAGTCTGATGGGAACTACTTTGTAGGTGACTCTGCCTTTATCCCTTGATGCTTCTAGAATTCTCTCCTTCATTTTCATCTTGGCTAATGGAATTAGGATGTGCCTTGGTGTGTTCCTCCTCGGGTCCACCTTCTTTGGGACTCTCTGAGCTTCCTGGACTTCCTGGAAGTCTATTTCCTTTGCCAGATTGGGGGAATTCTCCTTTATTTGTTCAAATAAGTTTTCCACTTGTTGTTCTTTCTCTTCCCTTTCTGGTACCCCTATAATTCGGATGCTGGGACGTTTAAAGATGTCCTAGAGGTTCCTAAGCCTCTCCTCATTTTTTTGAATTCTTGTTTCTTTATTCTTTTCTGTTTGATTGTTTCTTTCTTCCTTCTGGTCCACTCCATCGACTTAACTCCCAGTTTTCCTCCCATCACTATTGGTTCCCTGTGAGTTCTTCTTCATTTCACTTATTGTAGCCTTCATTTGTTCCTCTAATTTGCAACCAAAATCAACCAATTCTGCGAGCTTCCTAATCACCAGAGCTTTGAACTGTGCTTCTGATAGGTTGGCTACCAGTGCTATGAGCTCTGCATCTGATAGGTTGTCCACCTCCTGATCGCTCAGATGAATTAGCTCCGGGGCCCCAGTCTCTTCTCCCTTTTGAGCCATCCTTGGTTTTGTTTTTTTTTTTTTGTTTTTGTCTGGTCATGGCTGTTACGTAGTGAGGGGCAGAGCCTTAGGTGTTCACCAGGGCGGGTCAGCCCAGTCCCTGGGTTGTGATGCTGGATGTGGGGGCGGGGTCGGAGAAGGAACAATGGCACTTGCTCCGTGCTCTTTCGCAGATCCCAGTCCCTTTAGCCTCTTTCCCCTATCAAATTGGGCCCTTTTGGTGCTGATTTCCATGTGGGTCAGCCTGCACACGCCCCAGGACCCCATGGGTCTCCCCAACGAAGTCTCCTGTGAGGCTGGGACTCCCTCCCGGCACCTCAGCCCCTACAAGTATTTTCAATGGGTGCTTTTAGGCTTCACTTCCCGGCGCTGGGGCCCTACGTGGGGCAGTCTATCTTGCTACCCGTTTTTGCCTAGTTTATCTGTGCGTGAATGTGTGTCTGCGGTCCGCTGCCTTGTGCGCCCCGTTTGGCCTCCTACCATTCAGCAACACCGCCTCCTATGCACCTGGAGTGACTGCGAGCCCGGGACCACCACCGGCTTATCCTACCGTGATCTGACTCTGCAGGCTGCAACGGCTGCTGACTCCGCCCCTCTTAACAGTCTGGGTTTATCATTGTTGTCGGACTCCCGCACAATTCAATTTTCTCTCTGTCCTGGTTGGGTTTTCTTTTTTTGGGTTCTATATTTTTGTTGTCCTTAATCTTGGTTGTGAGAGGAGGCACAGAGTGTCCAGCTATGCCTTCATCTTGGCCAGAAGTCCCCTAATCTTCCTGGGTGGTAAATTTTATCAAATGTTTTCTTATTGATATGACCATGTAGTTTTCATTCTTCATTTTGTTTATGAGATGTATCACACTTATGGGTTGGCGGACATTGTACCAACCTTGCATCCCCAGAATAAATCCCACTCAATCATGGTGTATGATCTTTTTAATGTATTGCTAGATCTGGTTTCCTAATATTTTGTTGAGGATTTTAGCATCTATGTTCATCAGGGATATTGGCCAATAATTTTATTTCTTCGTAGTGCCTTTATCTGGTTTTGGAATTAGGATAATGCTGGCCTTGTAAAATGAGCCTGGGGCTATCTTTTTTAATTTTTTGTAATAGTTTGAAGAGGATAGCTGTTAGTTCTCCTTTGAATGTTTGGTAAAATTCACCTAGAAAGCCATTCGGTCTAGGACTTTTGTTTGTTGGAAGTTTTTTTTATTACTGCTTCAATTTTACTAGCTGTAATCTATCTATTCAGAGTCTCTGATTCTTCCTGATTCAGTTTTGGAAGACTGTGTGTTTCTAGAAATTAATCCATTTTGTCCAGACTGTCCAATTTGCTGACATACAGTTGTTCATATTTTCTCACAATCTTTTGAATTTCTTTTGGTGTCAGTTGTTACTTCTCCTCTTTTATCTGATTTTATTTATTTGAGTCTTTTTTTTTTTTTTTTTTTTTTTTTTTTTTTTTTTTTTTTTTTTTTTTTTTTTTTTTTTTTTTTTTTTTTTTTTTTTTTTTTTTTTTTTTTTTTTTTTTTTTTTTTTTTTTTTTTTTTTTTTTTTTTTTTTTTTTTTTTTTTTTTTTGGATGAGTCTGGTTAAAGGAATGTCAATCTTGTTTACCTTTTCAAATAACCAGCTCTTGGTTTCACTGATTTTTTTGTATTTTTTTTTTTACTCTAGTTCATTTATTTCTGCCTTGATCTTTATTATTTCCTTTGATCTTTATAATTTTGCTTTAGGCTGTATTGTCCTTTTTTTCAAGTTCCTTCAAGTTTAAAGATAGATCAAGATTTTCCTTGTTTTTTCAGATACACCTATAATGCTATAAATTTCCCTCTTAGGACTGCTTTTGCTGTGTCCCATAGATTTTTTAGAATGTTGTGTTCTCATTTTCATTTGTTCAAGGTATCTTTTGATTTCTTCCTTGATGTCATTGTTAACTCACTCATTGTTTAGTAATATGTTATTTATCCTCCTTGTCTTTGTGTATTTTTCAATTTTTTTTCTTGTGATTGATTCTAGTTTCATATCATTATGGTCAGAGAAGACACCTGATATGATTTCAGCTCCCTCCCCAGGGCCACAAACTGCAAACTCTCCTCACAAGACTCTAGTCCACTCTTCCCTCCCTCCGCAGGAGCCCAGGGAAAGCGGCTGTGAACAAAATTTTGTGTGTTGGCCCTTTAAGATGGTGCCTGAGTCTCTAGGAGACTCCCACCTCTCCGGGGCAAACAGAAGCCCTGCTGCTTTTCAGAGTCAGATGTTATGTGGGTGCCTCTTCCTGGCTCTGGTGCTCTGGGCTGGGGAGCTGGCTTGGGGATTAGACCCCCATGCTTCTCAAGGAGAACCCCCACAGCTGAGATATCACTCTGGAACCTCAGCTGTTGCCCATAGGAGTGGGGCCAGCCCTTTTCGTGGCTCTGCCTTTCCTACCAATCTTGATGTGGCTTCTTCTGTAAATCCCACGTTACAAGACTTCTCATCAGCTACTCTTCAGTTGGTCATTTAGGATGATTGTTCTGTAATTTAGCTGCAATTCCAGTTTGGTCCTGGGAGGAGGTGAGTGAAGCTTTCACCTACTCTGCCACCACCTTGGATCTCCCCCATAAGTGTTCTTTAAGCATTAGCTTTTAGGAATTTCCTTCATGGTACTTACCACACTTTGCAATTACATATTCATTGTTTTCTTTGTTTATGTTCTCCCTCCCGTACTATACTCTGAGCTCTGTGAAAATGGGGGCAATACCTGCTTTGCTCACCACTGCACCCCAGTGTCTACCAGAGTGCCGAACCTACAGTAAGCCTGCAATATTATTTATTGGTGTTGAGTGTGTAAGAGTCAGGGAAAACTTTCTAGAAGTGAGTGGGATGTGGAAAGTGAGATGGGGGCAGAACAGGTGGGATGCAGCACAGGAAGGTGAGGAGGAGTTGGCATAAAGGAAGAAAAAAGCTGACCTGAGATACCGGGGGTCTGGGGTGCAGCTCCAACATGATGGTCACCCATGTTCCGAGCTTCCCCTGTCTGAGCCTTGGTTTCCCCACTTCTTCAGTGAGTGGAAGGATGAGGTGACCTCTCAGGTATCTTACAGTTCTAATCTCTCACAGAGTAAAGAGGCCTCTTGTAGGGAAATAACGAGAGGCAAAATTAGTGCCACGTTGTGGGCAGCTTTGAAAACCTCTGAAAAGATGTATCTCACAAGATATAATAAGAAAGAAGTGGGATTCTTCTGAGCAGGGACCAACTTGGTCACTACGAAGCAGCCTGCAGGCCACTGGAGGCAGACAGGACCTACAGGTGAAAGGCTGGCGGGGAACTCCTACAGCAACTCTGGGGCAAGTGGTGCACCAGACCAGAAGCAGTCTCGGTGAAAGACACTAAACAAAGACTGACCAGTTCTGGGTGACTGGTGACCATGGTAAGTCCTCAGTTTCAGGTCTGGGTGCTTGAGAGGACAGTGGTACTGCTCAGAGAAACAAGCAAGTTGGAGGCAGGACAGAAACACAAGCATTGGCTCTCAGATACTCTAACCCGAGGCAACACCAAACCCAGAGAGAGCACAGGGACCCTGGCTGCCAGGCTTCAGCCCAGTCACCGAACCAATCTGCGCAGCCTCACATCCCCAACACATTACCAACCCGATGTGCCCTCTTCTTCCCTGTCTGTGACCTATGCCACCTGCTGACCTCTCCCTTAGCTCTTTTCCAAAAAAAAAAAAAAAAAAACCTTACCAGACCTTCGAAGACCAACTCAAAACTCCCCTTTCTCCAGGCAAGTCATCCTGGAAATAAACCTCCCTCAGCTTATTACTACCTCGCACATTAGCACTTAGTTAACAGAGCAATTTTAAAAATCAGCCCTGGCTAGTGTAGCTCAGTGGATTGAGCGCGGGCCTGCAAACCAAAGGATACAGTTCGATTCCCAGCCAGGGCAGTTCCCAGCAGGGGACGCAGGAGAGGCAACCACACATTGATATTTCTCTCCCTCTCTCCTTCCCTTCCCCTCTAGAGATAAATAAATAAAATCTTTAAAAAAATTTTTTTTTAAATCAACTATCCTGTACCATTCAGACGTGCCGCCTCCCCAACAAAACTGGGAGCCCTTCTGGGCAGAAACAGAATCATGTCCTTCTTTCACATCTTCCTCATTCTGCACCTTGGGCCCAGAGCAGTGCTAGCCCCTCAGTGGCTGCCAGCTCAAGGATCTCACTGCCTACTGATCCTGGCAGAGCTAGGATTGCTAGCTCTCGGTGGAGAGACCATGAGGCTCCCAGTCAGCTCAGCCCTGCCTGGGTCTGCTCCAGGCGCCTGGTACTTGTCCACAGCCAGGGATGCAATGACAAGGACAGGTCACAAGAAGCCAGTTTGATGAACAATATGGGAGAAGGTCACAATCCTGCCTTGTCAGCTGAAAGCCCAGAAGCAAACAGATACATTAGTGGTGTTGGCTGTTTTGACGGGTTTGATTTTAATGATACAATTAAATGACTTCTGATTGCTCAGCAATGATACCTGGGTTACTCTTAAACAAGTGCAGCTTTGTTTTAGCTGGTGAATAATCCCTTTCTCAAACCCAGTTAAGACAGAAGAATAATCCAACAGGTAGCTCTTGGAAAGTAAGATATCTCCTAGGAAAAAAACAAAAATACCTTTCATCACAGCAGAATCTAAAAATGTTACTGTAGGAACCAGAGATGTGAGTCTGGCACCTACTAAGTGTGACATGACCCAGGGTGACCTCAAACAATCCCAGGATCTCAGTCTGGTTGAGAGTCCTGTAAAATTCAGTGAATTCGTTAGAATGGCCTGTCCCAGCCTGGATCAGAAGGGCAATGTGATGGTAAAATTATCTGCAAACGAAGGGAGAGGACGTACTGCTTTGTTTTGTTTAAAAGGATGTAGAAAAGAGAGCAGGACACAGAGAGCTCTGAGACAGGGAAGAAGACCCTCGCCCACCTGTCCACCCAGGGGGCAGGGAAGCTGAATCATTCCTGAAGACAGAGGGCAACTGGTCACGACCCTGCCACAGAAACGTAAATGTGGCATTGCATTTGCTGCTAGGAGGAGTTGAAGCTGATAACACCACTCCATCAGGACCGAATACCCGATTTCTTTTAAATTGATTTTTAGAGACAGAGAAGAAAGGAGAGAGAAGAGAAACATGGATTTGTTGTTCCACGTATTTACGTATTCATTCGTTGATTTTTGTTTGCGCCTTGCCCTGGGATGGAACGCACACCCGTGGCATACCAGGACAACACTCTAACCGGCTACCCAGCTAGGGCAACATCCGACGTTTTAAAACAGCCAATGCAAGTTTCTATGTCACAGCCATAACGCACCAAAACCCTACTGACAGAACTTGCTGTGCAAACCTGAATGCTCTTGACAGTGGCCACGCTGAAGCAAGGGGCCGGCATACCAAGGAAAACCAGACACAGAACAGAAAAGCACGAGACCAAAATACTTTTAAGTTATTATTTAAGGTCTCCTTTAAATTATTGTCTGTAATTACTGAGCCACACAGTCCATTGTTATTAATTCATGTCCACCCTATTTAAGCAGTACCAGCAACGCAGGCTGAAAACAAATGCCTCAGCAATTTCCTCACTTCTGAGTGTTATTTTCTTGTCAGTTAAATTTAAAGCAACCCATTTGTGACCACATTATACCAAGTTAATCTCATCTAAAGTGCTTCACAAACCCTAACAGCTACACTAAGGTTTTACACTAATGAAGGCAATTTACATAAATAAAATTTATGTCAATGCATTTCATGACAAATTTTTTATTTTATAATGATTATAGTACTTATATGATAACATCTGTTGATATTCACAGTCTAAACCTGGCAAAGATTTAAACCCACATTTTCCATGCATCATGTGCATTATCTGTGAAAAGTAATAAAAAAAGCAATGAATGCATTAATCATACCAATATCATCTGCAAAGCATAAATCTGAAATACCTTTCACATCAGCTCAAACTGCGTTCTATTTTTTACACACCCGCTTTTACACCATCTGTAAAAGGGCAAGACAAAGACTGTTGAGGAAATTATATTTCTTGGCTGTTTGACTTTTACAAAATACTCAGGCTAAGTTCTGTAAACAGAAGATTTACTATATGACTAAGAAAAAACGATGCAGTTAAAAGTCCATTTTTATTAAAGGCCGGGGTAATGGCCGAAGCATTTCCCCTGCCGTGTGGTGTCCTATTTGCATTTTTGACACCTGTTTTACATTTCCCCTCATCTATCTAATGCTCGTGTTTTCACAAACACACATCGGGTCTAAACCTGCTCTGTAACCCAAACAGCAAAAGCGAGGCTCCCGATGACAGCATTTCGGCCTCTAATTTCTCCACCCTGGTGAACACCAACACTGATGTCCCCACTCCCACCTGACAAGGTCAGCGTGGGCCTGCCCCCACCTCTCACCCTGTTTTATTTCACTTGGGTACAACCTATTTCCAGGCAATGCCAAGGAGAGTGGGCCTCCACCAGTGCTGGGCAACCCAACAGGCAGGTCTGGTGTAGATTTGGGACCCCAGACAGACAGGGACACTAGAGTAACTCCAAAGTGAACGCCAACATGGACACACCACCCAGGCCTTTCTCACACCTTAGGTGGAGTTTGCTAAAATGCTGAGTGTCTCCAGTCTCCACACATGACAACTGAGGACACTTTCTCAGGTTTCTGGTTGCTGTGGTGACCGTAGACATGCGCTAAGTGCAGGCTACTGCGTGTGATAACAATCCAAGTTTTCACTTTTCCTGGCTCCCAACACACAGGCATCAGCCTATACTTTCAAAGCAAAACACAGACACCTTCTGATCTATGCGCTGCTTAAGCCTGGGGCCCATCCTCTCAGGGAGAGCATCCCTTCCCTCACCAGGCAGAGTAAGTTTTCACTTTCAAGAGTGCTCCGATGTGACATTTATATTACTGCATTTCTGATTCATAATTCTGATGTGCTTGGTAGCTTTGGTGCACAGCAATACACAGTAAAACCTGAACTGATCTGTTCCTAGTAAGAGCTGGTGAGACCTCCACCATGGCCTGCAGGGGACTGAAGTTGCCCTTGGCAGTTGTCTCTCTACTGATACCATCAAACCTCTGACTTCACTCAGGCTTTCAAAGTGCCAACCGTAGCCTATTATCAACTTCCTCACTAAAACACTTTTATAAAGAAAGTCAGCAACAGCAACTATCAACTGCTCTACAGCAGCAGCTCTGGGCACAGAAAGAACGACATTTTACAAACTCCCGACTCACAGTGCTACCGCTGCTAGATGCACAGACCACCCCTCCACTATCACTGCCACCACACCCACGGCCTTGGCCTTCACAAAAGGCCCCTTCCCACTCCGGCTCCAAAACTCTTTTAACGGCAGCAGTTACAATAACCAAAATGTGACGAAGAAGACATATGCTAAATAAAGCTTAGGCCTTGCTCTGCAACAGATGCTACACTTTGACAAGCCATCAGACTAAACCACATAAAGCAGGTCAAAATTGGCCGAATATCAGCCGTTTCATACGATTCGATCTAACAAAACTGCATGCCTTGCAGGCAGGCCCGCCTGAGAAAGGACAGACAAGAGACAGGAGCCTCCAAGAAGGCAAGACGTCACAGTTCTTTCTCACAAAGCTCAGTTCCTTTCTCCTGAATCATAAATGTTCTCCCTTACCACCTGGAAACTCCTCCTTCACCCAGAGTTCTTCATTCACCCAAAAAGTACCAAACCAGGCCAGGTGCCCCGCCACGACTGCTCACCTATTCCTGATACTAAGCTAATATTTCCATGCTGAACAACGGCGGGAGTGAAAACATCCAGGAGCAAGAGAATGGGTCCAGCCTTCCAAGGAAGGTGGTGCTGCCACCGACCGACCAGGCTGGACTCCTGCCCTAGAGGGCTCCATCTGCTGGCACCTGGAGTAGCTGTCTCCTGGGTTCCAAAGCCTCCCCTTGTGCACCCACTGGATAGCTTCAAGTTTCCTCTGATTTGGTAAGCTTCCTGCTTGTTCCCACACATGACAACGTGTCACATTTGTCTTTATGCGACACTCACACTCACACTTCTGACATTTTCTTCTTTCAATGCAGACACCCTGCAGTCACCAAACACCTAAGAGTAAGTTTATATGTCACTCAGAAACCACTCCCTCCTTATGTCCACACACACACACACACACACACACACACACACACACACACGCACACACAGCAAAACTCCTTTACAAATACCAACCCCACCCCGAGTGCAAGCACTCCCAGTACGAACTTCCTGCCTCGCATCCTGGCACTGCCTGCTCTGACTGCCGGTGGAGCTTCCGCGTCACTGTCACCACCGCACTGCCCACCAAGGGGAGGCAGGGGGCGAGCCACCTCGGAACACAAATCTTTGTGTTCTGCAAAGATTTAAAACTATACATGCTACCACCACCCAGTGCGGGCTGAACTCTCTCAAGGGCGGGGACCAGTTCTGATGGCGGCTCCCTCCAGTTCACAGAGCTGAGGCCAGAACGGGTGCTGCATGGCCAGGAGCACACGGAGCACAGCGGGCCCTGCCCGGGGTGGAGCCGCAGCGAGGGAGGCAGAGTCTCCCCAGGGGTGCAAGTGCACATGAAAATGCCCACCCCAATACAAAATTACAGGCCCCCAGAGCTATAACAGACATCCTCACATACCCGTTTTGCAGTCATGCAGGCCTAAATTGAGATAAATTTCTAGATTAGGACAATGGGTATGTGCATTTTAAAAGCTGACAGACTTTGCCCAATTGCCCTCCAAAAAGATTATAGGAGATGACACTCCCACCTCTCCACTGCCCGTCTCCACCTCACAGCTGCCCCGCCCTCCCCACCGGTTTAGACTCCATGGTCCAGCGTTTCAGCGTCTCTTGCCCTGTGTTCCTCCACTGCACTCACCTGGCAAAAGTTCAGCCCCTTGTTAAGCCCTGCTCAGTACCTGCTCCAAGCCTGTGCCCAAGCAGCTGAACAGGGCTGGACAAAACACTCAAAACCTTCACTTTAAATGTCTGACCATAAATCTCCAGCGACACGGAGAACCACCAGCAAACCACCACATTTCCTCAGTCAGTTCACTGTCACCGTCTCCGTGTCCAAGATGACTTTCCCACTCCTCTTCCTGCCTGCCCAGCTCTCCAACACTCCTCCCTCTCACCCTGCTCGTTTTCAACTGATGACCTCACTGGAAAGACAAAAGCAGTCAGGAGAGAATTCTCTCTTCTTCCTGGGACAAACACAGCGGCCCACTCCAGCCACGTGCACCCACTCTGCCTTCTCTCCTCCAAAGGACACACCGTGCCCTGTGCCTCCACTTGCCCACTCTCCTGCTGGTCCAGGACTGTGTTCTCACGACTGACCCCTCGACAACTCTCAGACTGGCACCTCCAGCCTGCACGCCAACCTCACGTTCTCTACCTGCTGACCCGAGAGCCACCTGGGTGACTGACACATATCTCAAACCTAACATGCACAAAACAGGGTTCTCAACCCCCTGCCCTGCCCTCCACACCGGCTTCCCCAGCTCAGTGAGTAACACCAACAGGACCACCCTTCACTGTACAGCTTGATCTAAAACCCTAGGATTACCTTTGACCCTCCCCACATCACTCTAACAGGAGGTCACAATTGTCCTAGCTCCAAAATACACAGGGAATCTACATTTCTCTCCCCTCCACTGTTCCCTCCAGTCTCCCACCACCTCTTGCCTAGCCTGCTGCAACGGCAACCTATGCAGTCTGGCCCTCCGACTATCTATTCTCAGCAGAACAGCCAGAGTGATCTTTTTAGAACATACACAAATCACAGCACTTCTCCGCTGGGAATCCTCCAATCACTATCTTGCACAGAATAAAATCCAAACTCCTCACCACATTCACAAGGCTTCAGTGTGCTTGACCCTCCCCCTCCACAGCCTCATCTCCTACCAGCCCCGTCTCCTTCCTGTCCACTCGAGAACACTGGCCTCCCAGCTCTCCCGAGGTCATGTCAAGATCATGCCTGCTTCAGGGATCTTGTACTTCCGGACTTGCCAGAATGCTGTTCCTTTGGGTTTTCACAAGCTGAGCTCTGTCACGTTGTTCAGGCCTCGGATGCCCCCTCCCCGAAGGGGCCTTACCACACCACTCCATCCTCTCCACTGCAAAGCCATCTACAGTCTCCTTCATGACACTCATCACTGCCCAAAATCACGCTGTCTACTCGCTTGTTCTCCATCCCCCTTCCCCCCTAGGATGGGAGCTACAGACATGAGCTTGTAGTGCCTGGCACAGCGAAAATGCTTAATAAATACCCATTGAGTTAATGAATATTACTTTTACAATAAAAATTAAACTGCATGTACAATTGTCACATTGTAAACAATGGGACCTATGAAGAAAAGAGAATAGTAAAAAAGGTAAAAGTAGTTACAATGGGAAAACTTTTTATTTACCAACCTACTCTAATGTTTTATGTTACTGTTTTATAATTTTAAAAGAACAGAGTTTCTACCCTAAGTGCAAGGCAAGGGAGGGTCTTCCAGTGCAGAGGGTCACCACTGTAAACACTGGTTCTGAGAAAGACAGCCCTGACCCCCAGGAGCTGGCCTGGGCTGTCCCCTGGGCCTTGGTGTTGAACGTGAACATAGACAATGACAATGTCAATGTTCACCGTGAGACAATGACACTCTGTGGAGCGCGCCTGCCTCTCCCGAGGCCAACGGGACCCAGCAGACCCCTCAGAGAGAGCTGCAGGAGCCCCGCGTGGGGCGCTGGGCCACGTGCCACCACCAAGTCCTGCGTCTGCCTGATCAAGTCCTGCGCTGCGCTGGAGGTAATCAGACCGCCTCTAGCAAATTAAGACAAAAATAAGACCGCCCTGTAGTGACATCTGAGTACAGACAAACCATGAACACCCGCCCACCCCCAGCTAACCAGTAACTACGGCTTTTTACTCATTTCCACTTTAGTCTCTTCTCCCTATCGGTAAAATTTATTAAAATACTGAATTATATGTATACCTGAACCTAATATAAAACTAAGATAACACTGCATACCAACTATACTTAAATTTAAAAATTCTTTATAAAAGCACTTCTCCAATTTAAGGGAAAAAATACTGAATTATAGAGTTACCCACTTTCTGACAGCATCCATTTGTGGACAAAAAGGGGCCACATGCGAAGCCTGACAAGCTCAGGGGAGGCCTGCATGGCAGCCTTATTAACTCAGAGACCTAAAGTAAGCACAAAGGCTGGTCTGCAAGTAAAACTTATTGACTAAAAGCAGTTTATGTCCTAGGCTAGAATCTTCCCTGACGAAAGTCAATCTTTACCTTAATTAAGCCTGTCTATTGTCCCTCTGCATCTAGGATAACACAACTTTGGAAGGTCAAAGTAATTTCTTTGTTCTGGACCCTCACAGCACAGATACCGCTCCAGAGCACCGGAGCGGAGACCATAAACCCCCTCATTGTTATTGGTTAGCTGTTGACTGTTGACTATCCTTCACCCACCAATGTAAAAAGGTCTATCATCTTTCCTTCTATCCAATCCCAGAAGTTTCCCTGCTTTGCTTCCTCCCGCCTCCCTAATCTATTCCCACGGGATTTCATGTGACCCACCTACAGCCTCCCTTTTGATTGAATGCCCAAAGCAGGAGCAGAACTGCCATTCTCTAGAGCATTTCCTCAATCGCTTGAGTTCTTGCTTCCCAGCAACTGTCGTCAGTCTGGCTCCAATAAACTCACAAAAGTTCTCTACAGGTTTGAATGTTTCTTACGTTGACAGCAAAGCCCCTAAACTCTCCCAAATCACTAACACAGCCCCAATCCTGCACTCAGTCTGCAGCATCATCCTGAGACACCCCACAGCTTCCCATTGTGTGTGTTCTTCCTTGCTTCGCCAACCAGCAAGCCGAACTTGTTCAATCAACGGTATGTTCCTGGTAGCCTCTGCCTGGTGGGAAGTGACAGTTGTCAGGGCATCAACTGCCATGACAGGCCACTATGCATGCAGAAGTCACAGGAGCCTGGCTGGAGAAATGACTCTAGGACATAAACTCAGTGCTGGTTCTCTGAACACATTCCCTGACATCAGCTGACTTTCTTGTCACCTGCCTCTTTCTCCTAAAAGCTGGATGAAGTGAGAAGAAAAAGTCTAGTTAACTCGATGCTGCCCTGGACATCTTCCCTTCCCTTCCATTTCCAAAGTTGCCCTGGCACAAGGTTAGAGCGTGGCTGGACTATTGACTCATGGGCAGAGCCTGAGGCAATGCTACCCAAGTACTTTAAGCCACATGTTCAAGCCCAATAAATTAGCCCAGGCTTAAAGAAGTCAGGCTGTACGCATGTAAGAATTTTAATAAGCTTGGAAAACGCTACCTAGAGCTTATGCATGAACTTACTGTACCAATGGGATTCCCTGCCACCAGCCACAGAGTGCTAAGCCCCTGACAAGAGCTTCTGAGCACACAAGGCAGCAGTGACAGGCAGTCGGCTTGGTCCAGGTTTCCTCGGGAGTTGGAGACTTGCAGCCAAAGGCTGGCAGCCAGATGGATAGAGAGCAGAAAAGGGCACATAGCTCGGTGGAGCCAACGGCATTTACTAGGAAAACATGCCGGAACTTTCTTCGGTGGAAATCTGGTCCTCACACACCCTTCCAGAAACAAGCAAACACTGTAATCAGTGTCTGCATTTATCAAATGCCTGTTTGTATGCAGAACTGTGTTAGGTACAATAGAGAGTTATTTAAGCAAACATGGTCTCTGCCTTCTAGATGCTGACACCTAACATAAATAAAAACAATAAATCTGTCCAGAGGATTGCCAAACTGACTGAACAAACACAAAAGAGTCTAAAGCACTCACCTTATACAAACGCAATGGAATACGAACTGCAGGGTAAGTCATGGGAGATGACTCTCTAAACAGGGTGGCACCCTAATGGAACAGTTACCTTGTTAAGGCTGAGTCTCCACCTGGAGATCGGCTTTTAAGAAAAGCTTCAAGGGCTGGCTATGGGCTTGGGGGAAATAAGCCAATCAGAGACGAGGGTGCAGTTTGGGAGATGATTTAGACAGAAATACAACTAGAGGGAGAAAGAAAAGTTGACAATTGTCCAAGAAGATTAGGAGAAATCAGTCAAGCTGGTATAAGTTTCTCAACTGTTGTTACTCATGCTCCCTTCTGATAAACATAAACTCACACTCTCTTATCACATTATTTAAAATTTAAAAGCACCAGCACCAAATCAAAGCAAGGGTGTTTTCAGAATTTGATTTTCCAAATGATAAAACACCCTCTTCCCCTACAGCTAAGTGAGAATTACTCCCTCAGCTGGGTGGTATCAAATGTCAAGGAGGGCTGAATTCTTAAGGAAGAGGGTTTAGATCCTGGATCCACATGGGCTCAGACAAGCAGCAGTATTAGGAAGTTACAGCCTAAGGTGACAAAAACAGACCATGGTACTAACAAGAGTACACAATGATTACCTGATTAAAATTTTTGAAGGAGAACTCTTTGTAGATGGCATCTCTCTCCTGTAATTTCGACCATCCTGCTGCTTTAAGGTCAAGTATAGCTTGGCTCCTCTCCTCTGCTGTCAACGAGTGAGCATCTGCTGACTATGAAAAGAACACATTCGATATCTGAAATGTAGAGGTTTAGTTAAATTCAAATCAACTCACAACTCTTTCCCTTATTAAAGATGTACAAAAAGTCTCAAGGGCAACAACTTCTAACCATCTTTGGTTCCTTTGTTCTCAAAATACAAAGTTCTCAAGATACAGACAAAACAAGGCTAGCTCTACACCACACAAGCTGCCTGCGCGAGACAGTGTCTCACCAACCCTCACCGCTGTCTCACACTTCCCACTTCCATTTCTCTGGTGCATTACAGCTACAGCTGAGGCTGGCCCTTACCGCGGGCCTCCTGACCAATGCCCATTAACGACGGCCAGCATTCCAGTTCTTAGGAAACTGAGGTGCACACGCCCACCCAAGGAAGCCCTGCAAGTCCACTGGCAGGACCAGGATTAGAACCTAGGGCTCAAAGCTCCTGTCTAGTGCTCTTTGGATGGTCCCACAAAACCTCAGTAGCCTTCACTGCTTGCTGACGTAGGACTTAACTATCTGGGTTCACTAACCCTTTCAGAGATGATGAAAACTAATCCCAGAGAGGAAAAAACCAAATGCATATTTACATACGATTTTGATAATAACCTCTGGGGGGTCCACACACCCTCTGGACTGACTACAGGTAAAAAGCCTTTTACTTCAGCAAAGTGAGTTTCCTCAGGGCCTCAGTAAGACCTCCCCCCACAGTCCGGCCAGAGCGCTGCCCAGTGCCAAGCACTGGTGTGCACTGTCCACCTTGTTCCTGCTCCCAGTGCTGGTGAAATTCACAAACCCAGAGTTCCACTGGTTAAGAGGCCCATGCCTCCCATACTACTTGTTCTTTAACTGAAAGAACTCTAAGCATCATGGCCAGAGAGAGAAGAGGACACTCCAGAGAAGAAAAGGGCACGAAGTCAGAAGAATTTCATTCTCATTCTGCCTTACCTATTTGCAGGACTACTGTAGGCTCAGGTGACAGGAGGATGCTCACCCAGAAAGAATGAGCTAACATGAGAGTTCCCCATCAAAGGGCAAGGGGGGGCTGAGCCAGGTCCTCCACCACGAAACTGCAACTCATCCCTGCTTCGGAAATCCTAAAACCTTTATCCCTGGCATTAATGTAAGAGGGCAGGCAGGAGACTTTCTCAAAGACAACTTATTCTAGAGGTTCCGGTCAAGATGGCGGAGTAGGTGAGCACCGTGCTCCCTTCCTCCCATGATCATGTCAAAATTACAAGTAAATTACAGAACAACCAACCTGGAGAACCACCTGCAATCTAGTGAAACAGAAGCCCTGTAACTAAGGATATAAAGAAACCACAACAAGACTGTTAAGAGAGGCGAAGATGCACACCAGGCTGACCCCACACCCACATGTGGTGGTTGAGAATCCGGAGGACATCTCAGCTACAGATGCCCCCCACTGAGCAGCAAGGGCTCCCAGCCTCTCAATGGCCTCCCCAGCCCAGCTCACCAGTGTCAGAAAGAGGAGCCCCCACAACACCTGGTTGTGAAAATCAGCGGGGATTCCATCAATCTGGGTGACACCGAAGGCTGCTGGAGACCCAGGCATCCTCTAAAGGGCCCCCACACAGACTCACTTGCTCACAGGCCTTCGCCCCGGGCTCCTGCGGAGGGACAGTGGCGTGGGAGGCATCAGAGACGTACAGGAAAAAACTGGGTTGTGTGGTGTCAGGGTAAGGGCTGGAGGGACAGCCACTGCTGCCCATGCTGAGCTCTCCTCCTGCACAGTTGAAGGGCACCCTCATCCCTATGCTGAGCCCTCCCCACACATGGCCAAAAGGAACTCTGTACTGGCCCGGTGAACTGCATGCCCTCTGCCCTGATGACTGCCTGAGGCCCCACCACACCCAAGTCAAGGACCAATAGAGACTATTTCGCAGTGGCAGCCAGACCATGCTGCAATCGTTCTCAAAAAGCCTGAAAGGGCCCTGGTTGGTGTGGCTGTGTGGGCTGGCCACTGGCTTGCAAACCAAAGGTTGCTAGTTCAATTCCCGGTCAGGGCACATGCCTGGGTTACAGGCCAGGTCCTCAGGTGGAAAGGCAACCAAGCAATGTTTCTCTCTCACACTGATGTTTCTCTCACTCTCCTTCTCCCTTTCTTCCCCTCTCTCTAGAAATAAATAAATAAAATCTTTAAAGAAACCCTCATAGGTCTGCAGGCCCCAGGTTGGGTGGGGGCTGCTGGCCTCAGTGTGCCCCTTGCTGAACGAACCAGGTTTGGCACTAGTATCATTCAGAATTCGCATGAATACCACTCTTCCCACCCTGGTGACTCCCTGAGACCCCACCTCACACAGCTTGCATACTACCTGAGACTCTTTCAGTGGCTGAGCAGCCGGCAGACAGTGGCAAGCCTCACAGCGCCCTGTGCCTTTTGCTGAGCTGCCCCAGGTCTGGTACCAATGGAAGCCAGCCTCAGTCTGCAGTGTCCAGCACAGGCAGGTAACAACCACAGAGAGCTCTGCAGTCCCTGCAAGGTAGTCCCAGGCCAGTCACAGGCAACTGCTGTCCTGGGTCTGCATTGCAGTGATTCCCAAGAGACCTCGGCAACAACACACTTGGTGGCCAGCTTCAGACCACAACAGACCACCACCCTATTAGCTCCGTGAGTGGCATGCCCAAAGGAAGATCTCAGCAGGCAAAAGAGTCCCCTGGAGTGAATCCTGCTTCATGGGGTCAGCCCCCAGCACAGCAGCTCACTCACTCACTGTGGTTGTGACCAATCCTTACAGCCAGGGAGCCTGAGAGTCAATCCCACCCACTGGCGTGCCAACAGCAGTCGAGGCTCAACTACACTCTTTCTGTTCTGGTCCACAGTGCTTTGGGAGCCACAGGCTTCAGTGGAGACATGGCCAGCTCCCAAGAACCACAGCACACACAATGAATCTCAAAAATGGTCCAAAAAGGGCATCAAGAAACTCCAATCACAAAAACACATATCTCTTCAGGGGTCAGACCTCAAGTTCCTGAGAAACATGTGCTTTGCCAAGAAGCACAAGAAGGGCCTGAAGAAGATGCAGGCCAACAAGACCAAAGTCATGAGCACACATGCTGCGGCTCTCAAGGCCCTCAATAAAGCCCAAGGAGGTCAGGCCCAAGTTTGCGGAGGGAAGCAGCCACAAGCTCAGTCACCTTGCCCACATCGCTCACCCCAAACTTGGGAAACGTGCTCATGCCCACATCGCCAAGGCACAGGTAGACTTTAAAACAAAAGCTGTAATGAGAGACAAAGAAAGGCATTTCATAACGATACAAGATCAATCAAATAAGAGGATTTAACCCTTGTAAACATTCATGCACCCAAAATAGGAGAACCTAAATATACAAAGCAAATATTGATGAACAAAAACAGAGAGATCAACAGTAACACAGTCACAGTCGGGGACCTTAACATCCCACTGACATCAATGGACAGAACTTCCAGACAGAAAATCAACAGGGGAACAGCAGCCTTAAATGACAAATTGGACCAAACAGATTTAATTAATATTCTTAGAGCATTTCACCTCCAAGCAGCAAATATATATTCAAGTGCACATGGAACATTTTTCCAGGACAGACCACATATAGGTCACAAAACAAGTTTTAATAGTATGAAACTAGAAAAAGTCTCAAGAAAAAAACTGAAAAAACACACACATGGAAGCTAAACAACATGTTACTAAACAATGAATGGGCCAACAATGAGAACAACAGAGAAATCAAAAGATACACTGAGACAAATAAAAATAAGAACACAACCACCCCAAATCTGTGGGACACAGTAAAAGCAGTTCGAAGAGGGAAATTTATAGCAATACAGGCCTACCTCAAGAAACAAGAACAATCTCAAATAAACAATCTAAGGAAATAGAAAAAGAACAACAAAGCCCAAAGTGAGTAGAAGGGAGGAAATAACAAAGATGGAAATGGATCTAAATGAAATAGTCTAAAAAAAAATAAAAAGATCAATGAAACCAAGAGCTCGTTCTTTGAAAAGATAAACAAAATTGATAAACCTTTAACCAGACTCACCAAGAAAAAAAGAGAGGACTCAAATAAATAAAATCAGAAATGAAAAAAAAGAAGTGAAAACTGACACCAAAGAAATACGAAGGATTGTAAGAAAATACTATGAACAATTCATATGCCAACAAATTGGACAACCTGGACGAAACAAATTCCTAGAAACAATCTTCCAAGACTGAATCAAGGAGAAAAAGAAATTCTGAATAGACTAATTACTACCAATTAAATCAGTAATCAAAACACTCCCAATAAACAAAAGTCCTGGACCAGATGGTTTCACAGGTGAATTTTACCAAACATTCAAAGAGGAATTAACACCTCTCTCTCTCAAATTATTCCAAAAAGTTCAAAAGGAGGGAAGGCTCCAAAGCTCATTTTACATGGACACCATTACCCTGATTCCAAAACCAAAGACATTTAAAAAAAGAAAATTATAGGCCAATATTCCTAATGAACACAGACACAAAAAATCCTCAACAATGCACATTAAAACCACAATGAGATATCACCTCACGCCTATCAGAATGGCCGCCATCAATAAATCAACAAGTGCAGACAAGGATGTGGAGAACAGGTTCTCTCGTGCACTGCTGGTGGGATTGGTGGGATTGCAAATTGGTGCAGCCACGATGGAAAACAATTAAAAATAGAACTAACGGATGACCCTCAATTCAACTTCTGGATATATTTACCCCAAAAAATCCAAAACACATTTGAAAAGATACACACACTCCTATTTCACTGCAGCATTATTTTACAATAGCCAATATACAGGAGCAACCTAAGTGCCCATCAATATATAATTGGATTAAGAAGCTGTGGTACATACTGTATTTTGCCGTGTATAACATGCACTTTTTGCTCAAAACTTTTGAGGGAAAAATAAGGATGCGCATTATACGTGGCTAGTACTAATTCAGTTATCTACATAAATGGTTTTAGTTCTTTTATTTATGCTTATGCATTAAAATTGTAACTCTAGAAAGCAATGATGATATCCATATGCAAAATAATGCCCTGGAATATGATAATCAATTTTATCTCTAAGTATAAATAAATAAATAAATAAATAATTGAATTAAAAACTTAAAACAAAAGGGTTTTTTTCCTGAAAGTTTGGGACAAAAACATGGGTACACATTATACATGGCAAAATATGGTATATATGATGGAATATTATTCAGCCATAAAAAATGAAATCTTACCATTTATGGCAGCATGGAAGAGACTACAGGGGTATTACACTAAGTGAAATAAGTCAGACAGAGAAAGACAAATACCATATGATTTCACTTATGTGGGAATCTAAAGAACAAAATGAGCAAACAAACAAAACAGAAACAGCCTCAAAGATAACAGAGAGCAAATTGATGGCTGCCAGGTAGGAGGGGAGTTGTGGGGCTGGGTGAGAAGGTGAAGGGATTAAATACACATTGGTGGTTCCAAAGTAGTCCTGGGGATGTAGAGTACAGCAGAGGGAATATGTAGTCAATAATGTTGTAATAACTATGTGCAGTCAAGTGAGTAGGTCACTGCGTAAATTATATTAATGTCTAACCACTATGCTGTACACCTGAAACTATAATAACATTGAATGTTGACTCTAATTGAAATATTTAAAGAAATTATAAAAAGATAAAAAGACAACTGAGTCTACGAAGAGGAAAAAGGATGCTAATGAGCCAATTTTCTAGTTTCCCTTCTTTACTAGGTCAGCTACCCTTACCTATAATTAACAAAAAACAAAAATGAAAATACCTCTTAATTAGATAAAAACATTCAAAGGCTTGTTATCAAAAACATTTATGCTAAGAACCAAAATATCTATTCGTTCTTTAAAATGACAGTTTCTGAAACTGTTCACACAAAGGCCCACTACAAGTAATAATATAAATTTCTTATTAAACACCTAAATATTTTAAGTCAACTCAGACTATTTTGGAAAAGAAACGGAACTATCTGCATCCACCCTGAGTGGCTGCAAAGAAAACGACTGAGCGCATTGTAGGTAACGCAACGGTCACCTACACGCACTCCGCCCAGTAGTGCGTTCAGGCCATAGGCATCCGTGGGAACACGAATCCCGTCCGGGGACTGTCAATGGAGCCACTTCGTCTACACACAGAAATGGCCCCCCTGGGAACACGCCCTACACAGAACCCTTTGCGGTGGGCTTGATTTTTTTCCGTAGGAGTTGCAGGTAGGGACAGGGCAAAGAATAGCATCTGAAGAACATAAACTTGACTCAAGGCCTAGCTGTGTTACTTTAAGCTGTGGGATGCTGAACAAATCACTGAGCCTCTCCGCACACCAACATCCTCAGGTCTGTGACAGGGATATTACAGTATTAACTTGACGGGATTTTTGAAAGGTTTCAATTAAAGAGATCTTGAATGCGAAGGCACCCAGTATAGAGCCTGGCACTTGGCAGCCCCTCAAATCCTATGTTTATTCATCTCTCCCCAGTGCCCGAATTTCACTTAATCACTAGTCCTCGATGAGAGTTCCGCCTGGAGACGTACCTAAGTGGCAGTAAGCACTCGGCTTGTGTTCTCACCTTAACATCCACAAAGCAAGGGGCTGATCTTCCTCCATCCCAGAGATATTTTTAATTTCTTCTATCAAAAAACTGAAAACTGCCAAACGGACTCCAACAAGCAACTTAAAGTGAGTTTAATGCAACACTTTCCCACTAGGTGGTGCTGCATGTTAAAACTTTCACTCGTTAATTTACCACCAAAACGTTAACTTCTCCCGCAGGATGACTGACAGTCGCCCCTCAATAAGGAGAAAGAATGGATGTGTCACCAAAACCAAAATTTATTAATAACTTCTCAAAAATAACACCAAAACAAATTAGTTAATTTAACATTCGGTCACCCTGTTCACAGCGAGCACGCCGCGGCCGAGACGGTCCCTGCTCTCACCGAGCGTACAGCCTAGAGGACCAAACAGCACATTCAGTCACTTCAAGTGACCTAAACATCAAATATTTTTACGACTACTTTTATATTTTTTAAAAAACAAAAGTAGTTCCCTTTCGTTTTCCACTTTTATATTTTTTAAAAAACAAAAGTAGTTCCCTTTCGTTTTCCGTTGGAAATTGCGTAGACTGCCACGGGATTTTTAAGCCAAGGGAAACTGGAGGATGCTGCGGCGACGCTAGTCCCAGACCAGCGAGTCCGACCAGCGCAGCTGCCAAAGTCCCACTTCGGGGCCTGCGCGGGTCCCTCCCGCCCCTCGGCCAGCGCCACGCAGCCTCGACCTCCTTCTGCACCATGCGTCCTCGGCACCCACTCACCATGGCCGCGAGGCCGCGACCCCGACTGCGCAGCGCCGCCAACCAGCGCCGCGTCGGTCCCCGCGGCCCCAGAGCCGCCGCCATGGCCGTCCGCCGAGAGCTGCCCAGCGCACTGCCTGCTGGCCGCCCGCCGCCCCAGCCGCCTATGCGCCGGCAGCGGGCAGGCCACCGCACAGCCCGACCTCATCCCGCAGGCCCAGGTGCGCCCGGCGCGGGAAAGGCCCCCAGAGCTTTGATTCCTGGTCTGCGGGCAGCGAGCGGGCGCGCCCCCGGCCCCACAGGCCCCCGTAGGCCCCCGTAGGCCCCCGTGTTCTCACAGGCCGCTCTGCGCCCCTTTCTGCGTCTCCTTTGCCCGGGTGCCGCCTTGCTCCACTTGGGCGGGGAAGGTGAGCGGCCCGCGGGGCGCTGGGCTCTCCTCGACGCTTAGGGTTGACACTCGTGGATGGTCTGACGGTGCTGGGCTCCCTACAGGGCGGTGGGGCGAACAGTCCGGCTGGCAGGAGGATGTTGGGCGCAGGGGAAGGAAGAGATGAGCTGCGGGTGGGTGCCTGGGAACCACTCAGGTGTTCGCGGGGGCGCCAGTGAACCATCGTGATTCAGGTCAGGGCGCAGTAGGTTCGAATCTGAGGTTGCCTTGTGGTTCCTTAGCTGCCAAGGCCCTGGGGTAAGTTGCCTCCTCTGTATTTGCTAGGTAATAATCTTTTTTTGCCTTGTCTTTTTGAGATGTAACTCACATTTAACAAAATTCACCCTTTGAAGTGTGAAATTCAGTGGTTTTTATTATATCCACATGGGGTTTTCTTAACTAAATAAGCAAATTTATAATATAAGCTGTTTTGCAGTGTACATAACAATACAATTTTTTTTTTTTTTTAAGGATGAAACCATGTGAGTTCAATTTAGTAGTTACTGGCAGTTTTATTTCTTATATGGACTTGGAAAAAATAAAGCCTTTTTGATAGGGGACTCAAGACTTGGAAAATTTTAGTTTAAGGAAAAAGTTGTAAGTCTAGGAGAGTAATGTGTATGTTAAAGCTTTTGTTTCAGAAACTACAGATAAGGCTCATCCTGGCTCCTGGGAAATAGCCAGCCTTCTGGGACACTGGCTAGAGATTACCTCCTGGGGACCAGTTGGAGGCACCAGGCCTTCCTGTCAACACGCTACCCCGCACCTTGTTTGTCCTCCCCCACCTCCCTTATAAAAGATCTGGCCAGGAAAAAGAAGGGAAGGTGGTTTGTTAAGGTATGAACCCACCATCTTCTCAGATCGCCGGCCATCTGAATAAAGTGCCTTTAAAGATTCAATCGCTGTCATTGCTTATTGGATTTGGTAGTGACAGGCAGCCCAAACGCCGGTGTCTTTTCCAGTTACATTTTGGCCTCAAAATAGCCCAAAACTAAAACTTACAACCCAAACCCACTTTTTGCCCACTTGATGAAAACCCAGGGAGGAATTTCACTGGACACCCTAATCAAATGCCACCGGTCTCAAGGCATTTATCTCAGATGTCACAGTTTCTCTGCCTTAGGTGGATAGACTAGGGATGGAATTAAAGGTTATATTTCCAATATTTACCTTGATTGTTTAAGATCATGGAAAATGCACACTTGCTCATAAAAGTAAGAACTGAACCCTGGCTGGTGTGTCTCAGTGGACTAAACGCTGACCTGTGATATGACCTGTGATACCAATTCCCACTCAGGGCACAAGCCTGGGTTTTCGGCCAGGTCCCCAGTAGGGGGCGTGGGAGAGGCAACCACACATTGATGTTTCTCTTTCTCATTTTCTCTCCCCCTCTCTCTAAAATAAATGAAAAAAAAAATTTTCTAAAAAAATAAAGAACTGAAAAATGAACTGGTAGGTGGGAGGCCTGTGGTATTGTGATTTATATTTGGTCTTCTCTGAGGTGTTGAGTGATAAAGGTGTCTTTAAAATGTTAATGAGTTCACCTTTGGGAAGCACGTAAGTGTGAGGGCTGGTGGCCCCTGGAGCAAATCATGTGATTAGTGTTGAACCTTTCAGTCCAAAGTCACCTTGCTGGGGCCCAAGCTCCCCTATGTATGCATCCTCTTTATCTAGCTATTGATTTTGTATCTTTTAATATAATTTGTAATGAACTAGTTTTCTAGTTCTAGTTTTCTAGTTTCTAGTTTTCATTACTAATTTGTAATGGTCTAGTGAGTACACACGATTTCCTGAGTTCTGTAATCCTTTCCAGCAAATTAATCAAATCCAAGGAAAGGGTTGTGGGAACCCCTGATGTACAGGCAGTCCATTACAACAAGCACAAGCCTGGCTTTCCACTGTCTTCTGAAGGGGGGTGGGTGGCGGGTGCACTGGGGACAGCCTTCTGGGACTGAACCTTTAACCTATGGAACCTGATGGGATCTCTAGGTAGAGTGTCAAGATTGAGGTGAATTCTTGGACACCCTCCTAGTGTCTGAGAATTTGTTGGTAAGGGAAACCCCACCAGCACTACACTGGAAATTAGGTCCAGGAAATCCTTTAAGGTTCCCTGTTCATTTTCATGATTTTCTTTTGATATGCTTTTTATTTGTCTTTTAAATAGGCACAATGTTTTCCTTGGCTCTAATGTATTAACTATTTGATTAAAAAACAGCTTTATTGAGATGTAATTCACATACCATGTAACCTGCCTATTTAAAGTATACAATTCATCCCTGATCGGCATGGCTCAATTGGTCGGTCGTCCTCCACAAAGCAAAAGGTCACAGGTTCAATTCTGGTCGGGACACACGCCTGGGTTGCTGGCCAGGTCACCAGTTGGGGGCGTGTCAGAAGCAACTGATGAATGTCTCCCTCTTTCTCCTTCCCTTCCCCTCTCTCTAAAAATAAGTAAATTAAACCTTTAAAAATATAAAATGAAGTATACAATTCAGTGTTTTTTAGTACATTCATGGGGTTAAACAACCATCACAGTCCAATTTTAGAAATTTTCATCTCCCCCTAAAAAAGCCTACCTACTGCCATTCCTCATTCCTTCCCTCTGCTTCCAGGCCTAGGAACCACTCATTTACTTCCTGTCTCCACAGATGTGCTAAACCTGCTGGGGCACTACAGGGTAAGCTGTGGGCTGTGGGGACACCGGCTAGCCATGAGGACTGACACACACTTAGAGCTGGTCTTGCTCTGTGTCTCTCTCTATAAAAAAACTTTGTACCACCCACTGCTTTCCCTAACACCAGCTCTTCCCTACTCCCTACTCTTGAACCTTACCCCTCAAGGTCCAGCCCTGGATCTGTTGGTCATTCTGGGGTCTTTCATGGCCCACTCCACCCTGACTAGATAGAGCAGGGCTCCATTACATATCAAAGGGGAAGAAAATCCCTGTATCTCTAATAGAATAACTCCCACCCTGGGAATCTGCCTCCAAGGAAATGAGACACTCCATAAATCCACCAAAAGCAGACAGGTTAGGTAACCAATGCGGAACTACTCAGAGGCCTATTACACACCCATGGTTAGGAACATTATTAGCAACAATGAAATACTTAACCGTTTAAGAAAGAAAATGCTACATTATAGCTATATTATGACTACAGCTATGGGAAACACAAGAGAGACTAGAGGGAAATACCATGATTGCTGAGGCCATGGCGCAGAGGTGGGGCAGGGCACCATTCCACAATGCTCAGGTCTGGGGCTGGGTCCCCCCACTGAAACCTGCATAACCAAGAGCAAGTGATTTGGGGCCTCGTTCCTTCTTCAGTGAGATGAGATTATTAAATAGTAGTGCCAGTCTCATGGGGCTATTGTACGGACAAATGTAATTTTATGTAAAGCACTCAAAATAGCACTTTACATACACACACAGTAATATGCAAGGGTTGGTTATTATAAGAGACAGAATTACTAGGAGTTTTTCCCTATACTTTAAGTACAGATACATATGAAAACTGAAATCCCAGCTTCATCAACTTACTACTATGTATGTAGCCTCAGCAGGCCGTTCAACCTCTCTGTACCTCGGTTTGCTCCTTTGTGAAGTAGAAATAGTAACAGGACTGTTCTGAGCCACACGGCCCTCGTGCCAGTGACTGCCCAAGCCATAGCTGTCCAAGTGACACGAGGTTTTAAGCTCTCATCCAACAAACACTGAGAAGACTCATCTAAGGTTCTATTTCCATAGAATTTAGGGTGCCTTATGAAATGAACTACTCTCTCTAGTTTAAACACTAGAAACAATCAGTATAAAAGCAATTTATCATCATGTTATCAGCTGTCATATCTGAATTTAAGGGATCTTTTAGAAACAGCTTTTCAAAAAGTTTGTATAAATTACACATCTGTTTTCTACACACGTCTTAAAACTAGACTAGAATCAACTTGTGGGCAAGAACAGTGTTTTATATTTCTTTTGGCTCTCACTAAATGTAGCACAGTGCTAACTACTATTTAAAGCTAAAGAAGCTTCAGTATGATACCTTCTAACATCTGCCTTTCCCAGAAAAACCTCCTTAAACCACTTTAGATTCTTTCGGTGTAGTCAGAGGTCCCAGGGTATTTGGGACGACAGGGTATTTGATTCTTGTTTTCCCATCAGTTGCTACTTGTAAAGTCACACTTAGCAATTTCTAGTTTCTTCTTCCCATCACAACAGCCTCCTCTTAAAGTGTGAGAGAGCACCTGCAAATGAACAGAAAACCCACCTTCTTAGACATTCAGGAATCACAAGTTTTCTGAAACTCATCGGAAAGTCCTGTTTCTGCCTTTTATATAGTTAGCAGATTGTCCTTCTACTCATTATTCCACCAGAATACATCTTCACATCTCAAACTGGATCGTTCCAGTTTGAGATACTGGATTACCTGGTTGGGGGCATGTGATTGGCAAAACCAATTGATGTTTCTCTCCCTCCCTCCCCTTCTAAAAAAAATAAAATCTTTAAAAAAGAAAAATACTGGACTATGTTCTGGTAGTAAAAACAAGAATAGTGAATTCTATTGGATATTTTTGCATTGCTTTATTGGAATACTAGTTAAAACACCAGTTTATAATTTTTTACACATTTAACAGTTCCATGAATGCATGATTCTTTGACTGCAGTTGTAAGTCAACTCTTCATTGGAGAGTGAAAATGTATGAAATCGCAGCATTAATTTCTGAAACGAAGGACTGAAATTCCTCTTTCCAACTTCCTTCAATCCACTCCTACTCAGCATGCTCCTGCTCTTGTCCTGGAATTAGCCACCGAATGTTCTCAGTTCGAATGGTAGCATACATAATAAAACTAGTTAAAAAGAATAAGGAAAATACAAGCAACCAGTCCACGTTTTTTGTCGTAGTGCTGGGAAGAGGGCCTACTTGGTCAGCTTGAGTTACTGCCACATTTTTCTTGGCTTCTATACCTGCAAGAGAAATCACTGGTTTCCAATCAGATAGAAAACACACCCACTACAGACCTTTCTGAAGTATTTTGCATGATACGCAAAATGATATGCAGTCTTAAACGCCACTGCTGATACATCCAGGAGTCTCACTTGCCTGTCGGTGTAGTCTGTAATTCGCCCCACATCAAAGGAACAGGAATCCATGCAGCTGTTCTAACTAAAATACTAGAATTTCTGTGAGCTCATAAGATATTGTTAAGAGCTGTCTTTTGTTCTCTTTTTATTTTTATTTATTAATTTTTAGAGGGAGAGGAAGGGGAGGAGAGAGAAACATCAATTTGTTGGTCCACTTATCTATGCGTTCATTTGTTGCTTCATGTACGTGTCCTCACCAGGCATCAAACCGGCAACCTTGGTGTAGCAGGATGCCACTCTAACCACTGGGCGACACACCAGGACCTTTTGTTCTCCTTAGAGACCAAAGTTCTACAAGTAACTAGTAAAGCTACTCTCAGGAGACCACAGAAGGCAAATTCAAAATGCTTTTAATTTTTTTATTTTTAATTTTTTTGTATTATTGTCCTTATTTCAAAATGCTTTTAAATGAATTTACCAAAAGAACTATTAGCACAAGTAACATTTGGGATCGGTGATTACCGATTTCATTTGTATCCTATGTTTTCTTAAAACATTGAACAGAATAGCTTCCTCTCTCCATATCACTCTGAATGGTAAGACCTGAAATAGCTAACCACCTGGTACAAAGCCTTCTTCTATGAGGTCACTCAGCTCTTTGTTCTTTAGTGTTAGATACAAGTAATTACATGCAACTTAATATATAAGGAAGGTATGTTATAATTTTTATTTACTTCCAGGGAATATACTTCAGGAAGAAGATGGATGCTCATCATTGGGGTGTTAAAGCTTCTGAGGAGCAGACTTTCCTAATGAAGGGAATTTCTTACTATATAATGCTCAAACTTTTACAGAGTAAAAAATAAGGCCATCTGGTTTGACAAATATTAAGGAATTAAAACAGCATCTGCAAATGGATTAATAAATGGAATGCTATCCAGGAACAAAAAACGTAACACAACCATACACAACAGTACAGATGGATCCCACAGATCCATCTGCAGGATCCCTGGATATATGGATATATGGATCCATGGGTCCATATAATGGGGAGTGAACTAAGCCAGACGAACAATCCATACTTTGTCTCCATTGATACAAAGTTCAGAAACAGGCCACACCAGTCGATGATGTCAGGACTCAAGACGGCGGTCCTCCTGGGGAGGGCAGGAGCAGCAGTGCTCGAGGGGGGTGGTACGTGCTCTCTCTGGATCTGAGCACTGGTTCCCCAAGGTGCTCACATGGTGGAAGTTCATCACCCAGCTCACTACTGACTGATGCATACTTTTGTGTAAATATTACACTAGAATGAAAAATGGATTTAAAAAGGTATCTACAGGTGTATGATATGCGAATTCTGTCTGAATAAAGCTGTCCATTTTTTTAAGTGCCTTTAATCATATGAAAATTACCTATTCATAGCATGCTGGTTGGGAGACATTCAGCAGGCACACAACAGTTCACTAGAGAGGAGTCTCGCTTCTCACAGCAATCTTGAACCCTTCACTGAAGGGTGACAGCAGATGGGAGCCCACAGAAGGCACGTCCCCCAGCAATAAAATGTCTTTGTCTACGCGCATTACTTCTACATACCTGTCTGATTAAAAATGAAGATTCTCAGCGTCTCCAGTGTTCGGTCTGTATGATTAAATCTGGCCATTGGTTTAGCTCCTTGAAATAACAAGATGTTAGGAACAGCTACAGTGCCAAACCTGGTAGAAAGGCTATGAGAGAAAGTCAGAAAACCTGAATTAACAGCGAGCATTCTCACACAATGACCAGACAGGATCTGATACTGGACAGAGGTTTCTGACCTCCACACAATATCGGAATAGAGTTTCTGATATTTAAACTTTAGACTTGCGGCTTCTGGCCTCCTTCCTCATGGGTCACAGATGGGGGCATAAGTTCCTACTTCCAGATCAAAAAATTCTAACTTACGGATAAAGCACACTGTGTCAATTTACTTGACAGAGGCATTTTAAACTCTCCAGAATGCCCACCTCCACCCCTCATAAAAGATTCACGGTAAACAATTTGTTTGGTAAGTTGGATCTAACAAACACACCAGAAGTTCGTAACTAGGGCAGGATGACTGAGAAGCAATGTGACCTGCGTGGCTCCGCTTCACCTTTTCGTAACGCGGGGCAGCGTACGAGCTCCGAGTCAAAACCCTCTGGGTCAGCCTCAGTTCTGCCTCCAGACCAGGTAATCTGTGTAACCTGCGGATTACCTTTCCTCTTTAAACAACTGCCCCCATTATAAGATGGTGATGTTGGACAATCAGGGTTTTTCTTCTGTACACATGCTGTGACTTAAATATTAACAGGAGACAAACTCATGTCCCACGCCATCCATGTAAGAACAAGTATCCTGCAATCTCCATAATTAAGGCACCATACCAGACGCAGAGAAGGATGCGTGCAGATAAAGGAACAAAGCAGGTGATAAAAGCCTGCAGGGAATGGGGGATGTAGTGGGAGTCGCAGTACCAGACCCCAAACCAAAAAGTTCTGAGCAGGTGCTGGAGCTACCCTGCTGGCCTGGAGACAGTGGAGGGCCCAGTCAAAGCTGCACATTGGGCTGGACCGTCTTTCCCATCAATCCGTAACCTTAGGCCAGGCCACTTACATCTACTTCCCCAACGCCCTTGTGAGAAGGACTAATTTGTTGGGCAGTTTCCTTCTTCATGAGCAGTTTCAGGTAAACACTGGCAGTCGCCCACACCAAAAATCCCCGGAGCACAGGTCATCAAGTCTTACTCCACTTTTACCACCAACTTGACCATCACCCAGACTTCCTGTGTTCACTTACACACAGCACTCTGCTGTGAGCTGCTGAGGAGCACCTGCTTTACAGCATGAGGGCCATGCGCCACCGGTAACCCAGGCACAGGCAGAGGCTGAGGGGAAATGTGTCCCGGTCTCACCGGAGTTCTCAGGAACTTACCTTACTGAGCATTTAAAAAAGACAAAAGTCCACTCAACAATATAAAAGAAATATAAAACAGGTAAATGTCACTTTAAAGGGCTGAATTAATTCACTGAATTAATTTATTGAATGTCTAGTAAGGAATATTCATGCAAAAATAAATGTAGAAAAGGGAAAGGAAGAAGAAGAAGAAAGAGAGAAAAAGAAATTGTAAATAAACACAGAACGGGAGTGCCGAAAGTTGGGCTGTCAGGGCTGGAGACCTAAACAGACGAAAGTCACAAAGGAAGATCCTACTTATGATCTGATTCTGCTAATTGGTTCTGACCAAGATCCTAGAAAGTCCTTGGGCTCCTCCCCCGGCATCAGGCAGAGCTACCTCCACCTCACAGAAACAGTCCTCCCTCCTCAAAAGGGGCCTCCAGAAAGGCAGCCATCAGCTTCCTCACTCAGTTGACACCCCTCACTCACACTTGTCTTCCCTCTGCAGAGCTCACGCCTACCTCCTCTGCTTCTCGCTGAACTAATTACCACCTCCAAGTAACTGCCACTGTCATCCCAAAGGATGAGTCTGAGACCCACAAAGGGAAGATACCTGCTATGCTGAGATGCATCCAGGGCCAAAAAATGAAGAGCTGGAAATGCCCGGGGCAGAGAGTTAAAATGAGGAGCCAAACTGGCAGAAAATCGGCACCAAGGGGTGTAAAACAGGACTAGAGTGCAATCACTGCCGTTGGGGTCTAGAAAATCCATAAGGTCCTGCGGTAAAAGAAACAAGAGTTAAAGTCAGCAGTCAATGTACCTTTTCTGGAAGGACACCCAGGAAACAGGAAACACCGCTGCCTGCAGGGAAAGGAAGTGGGAGCAGGGGTGGGAGGGGGCTGTAGTATACTCCTTAAAACCTTCTGTATTTTGAACCATATGCATCCACATCAATCAGCAGAAAAGTACTATCAAATGACAAGTTACGAACTTTCCTCTAAGCTTTCTTAATATTACCGTAGAGCCATTTTAATATTTTTCATAATTTATCCATTCAAATACTAGGTACTCGCAGGGTACAGGCCACCATCCCAGCCCTTGAATTCTGCATTTCACACAATCTGATGGCATTATGAAAGCACTGTGATCTCAGGCCCAAACGATCCTCTCAGTATATCCAAGTCTATACTAAGCAGTTGGATCAATGTATTTGGCCAAAGGTTAGTTCGAGTCAAAAGTGCGCCATCCCTGCCCAGGCTGGTGTGGCTCAGTGGACTGAGTGCTGGCCTGCTAACCAAAAGGTCTCCAGTTCAATTCCCAGTGAGGGCGTGTGCCTGGACTGCAGGCCAGGCCCCCAGTTGGGGGTATGCAAGAGCCAACTGATTGATGTTTCTCTCACACATTGAAGTTTCTCTTCCCTCCTTCCCTTCTCCCTAAAAATAAATAAAAAAACATCTTTCATTCACCACCCTCAGACTGCTTATATTAAAGTGCTCTCTCCTTCATGCCACTCCTGGTCATGTGTGAGACACCTGTCCCACCTGTGAGACAGGTCCCACGGAGCTCGGCAGGGTGACCAGGCCCTGAGGGCAGGGTGTGAGGCCAGGGCTGACCCTACTCTAAGAGGAGCTACATGAGCTCGACACACCTTATGTAACCTCATGTAAAAGCAGCAGTCCCAGCTCTCAGAGCCCGGACCTCCCTGTATTCATGCTGCTATCTGACTAACTGTCTAACAGAAAACTGTCAGTCCTCATCACCTCAGTATTCTCTGGGGAGTCACTATCTACCCAACTAGCTGGGAACACATGGCTTGGTTTGGGACAACTGCCTCAGCAATCACTCAAGAATAAACACTGGATTCACAATCCAGATTTTTTAAGTGGCTTCTGTTATGATTCTTATGTCCACTGAGATTTCTGTCATGGGTCTTGGTGATGAGACTACCCCAAAAAGTGTAACAGACACTAGTTATTTCTCCCCCTTTCCCTACAAAGATCGCAGAGAGCCAAGTCCATCCTCACTGATTCAGCAGCCACTGAACACTATCCTACTTACAACATGATCAAGATTACCACCTCCCATTCGAAAGCTGATCAAGAATCTTGACTCATGACATCAATGTGCTGAAAAGGGAAAAAGCACTAAGTCATTTTTTCTTACCTGCGACATATTTAAAATTTTCAGGGTGAAATTTTCTATTCCAGTGACGTTTCTCTCCTCACAGTTGACCTTGGGGGATTTCTGGCTATCTGTGTGATTGGAGTCCTCGGCAGGGGCCGGGTCAGCCTCAGCTGCTTCTGGCTCCGGGTAATCCTCCTCTTCCCTGTCCGGGAAGTTGGCTCCAGCACTATCCAGAGAGAAGAGGTGCTCCCGGAGGCTGCACCTCGAGTCCTCGTTCCCTCCAGCCCTGCAGGTGCCGTCGCTGGGCTCTGACCTCTGTTTGCCCTCGGCTTCCCCAGGAACCACAGACAGCATCACCACATGTTCGCCGTCAGTGTCCAGCCCCAGCACTGCCCCAGCCTCTTCTGCTGACGCGTCCAGGCCCATCTGGCCATGCGAAGGCTCCTCTTCACTCACGTACACAGCCCCCACATGGAGTGGGGGGGCCTGCTGCTCCTCTGACCATAAGTCACCACGTTTCTTCTCTGCGACCAAAACATGCCAGAATGTTCAGTCATTCAGCTTCCAAACACATAAACCCAAAAGATTTACAGTTCTCCTCAAATATGACATTTTCCCTATAGAGAAAAAAGCTATCCTTCCCATTAACCTAACAGAGGGCCCCCCCCACCATTCTCCAGGCCCTGAGGAAAGCCTCAAGGAAGTACTAGATTAATGAATGCCAAATAAATAAGAGGACAATCCCTGGGAGGGTAGCTCAGTGGGTTAGAGCATCATCCTGACACACCAAGGCTGCAGATTCTCTCTCTCTCTCTCTCTCTGGCCAGGTCCCCAGGTTAGGAGTGTGTGAGAGTCACCCAATCAGTGTTTCCCTTGCACATGTTTCTCTCCCTCTTTCTCCCTCCCTCCCCATTTCTAAAAATAAATAAAATTTTGGACTTCCCACCAAGATGGAGGCATAGGTAGACACCCTGTGCCTCCTCGCACAATCAAAAGGACAACAACAAATTCAAAACCAAAAACAACCAAAACTGACAGAAAATCGAACTGTATGGAAGTCCGACAACCAAGGAGTTAAAGAAGAAACATCCATCCAGACTGGTAAGAGGGGTGGAAACGGGCAGCTGGGCGGAGAGGACTTGTAGCAAGGCAGTGGCTGGAGGACCCAGCAAGGTGGCAGATTGTGGAGCAGGTGGTTCCACATTTGCATGCAGATAAACCGGGAGGAACAACTGGGGAGCGAGACAGATGACACAACCCAGAGTTCCAGCACAGAGAAATAAAGGCTCAAACCACTGATTGAAAATAGCTGTGGGGGTTGCAGCGGCAGTGGGAGAGACTCCCAGCCTCACAAGAGAGTTCATTAGGGAGACCCACAGGGTCCTAGAACGTGCACAAGCCCACCCACACGGGAATCAGCACCAGAAGGGCCCAGTTTGCTTGTGGGAAGCAGGGGAAGTGACTGAAAACTGACAGAGAGCAGATCAAGTGCCATTGTTTCCTCTTGGTCCCCTCCCCCATGTACAGCGTCACAAGGCAGTGACATGGGTTGTCTCGCCCTGGTGAATACCTAAGGTTCCGTCCCTTACTACATAAGGTGCAAAAAAATGGCCCAAATGAAAGAATAGATCAAAGCTCCAGAAAAAATATAACTAAGCGACAAAGAGATAGCCAATCTATCAGATGCACAGTTCAAAACACTGGTAATCAGGATGTTCCAGGAACTCACTGGGTACTTCAACAGCATAAAAAACACCCAGGCAGCAGTGAAGGTCATATTATGTGAAATAAAGAAAATCTACAGGGAACCAACAGTGACAGGAAGGAAACCAGGACTCAAATCAACAGTCTGGAGCAGAAGGAAGAAAGAAACATTCAACCAAAACAGAATGAAGAAACAGAATTAAAAAAAATGAGAGACTTAGGAACCTCCAGGACATCTTTATACATTCCAACATCCAAATCATGGGGGTGCCAAAAGGAGAAGAGGGAGAGCAACAAATTGAAAACTTATTTGAACAAATAATGAAGGAAAAATTCCCCAATCTGGCAAAGGAAATAGACTTTCAGGAAATTCAGGAAGCTCAGACAGTCCCAAAGAAGTTGGACCCAAGGAAGCACACACCAAGGCACATCATAATTACATTAGCCAAGATTAAAGATAAGGAGAGAATCTTAAAACTAGCAAGAGAAAAGGAGACAGTTACATACAATGGAGTTCCCATAAGACAGTCAGCTGATTTCTCAAAAGAAACCTTGCAGGCAAGAAGGAGCTGGAAAGAAGTTATTTCAAGTCATGAAAGGAAAGGACCTACATCCAAGATTACTCTATTCAGCAAAGCTTTCATTTAGAATGGAAGGGCAGATAAAGTGCTTCCCAGATAAGGTCAAGTTAAATAAGTTCATCACCACCAAGTTCTTACTACATGAAATGTTAAAGGGACTTATCTGAGAAAAAGAAGATAAAAAATACAAACAGCAAAATGACAACAAACTCACAACTATCAACAACCAAACCTAAAAACAAAAAACAAAAAAACTCAGCAAACAACTAAAACAGGAACAGAATCACAGAAATGGAGATCACATGGACGGTTATCAGCAGGGGAGTGGGAGGGGGAGAAAGGGGGAAAAGGTACAGAGAATAAGTAGCATAAATGGTAGGTAGAAGATAAACAGGGGGAGGTTAAGAATAGTATAGGAAATGGAGAAGCCAAAGAACTTACAAGCATGACACATGGACATGAACTAAAGAGGGGAAATATGGGTGGGAGGGGGGTGCAGGGTAGAGGGGAATAAAGGGGGGGAAATGGGACAACTGTAATAGCATAATCAATAAAATGTATTTTAAAAAATAAATTAAAAAATTTTAATCAATTTTTTAAAATAATTCTTAAGCCAAAAATAAGTAAGTGGACAAATACACACACCTTCAAGCAAAACCCGCCACTTGCCATGTGAATTATAAACAAAAGCATTTCAGTACAGATATCCAATTGCGAAAATATAATACAAAGATTTTAACATTTTGTTTGATGAGCATATCCAAGAAAATGATGGCTCTATAGAAAACTCTATTATGGCAAAGCATTGTTGCACACATCGAAACAGTTCTGTGAGATAGGCAGGACAAGGGCCATCACCCCCACTTAACAGATGACCAAGCAAGGCACAGAGAGGTACAGCACAGTGCCCGGTGGCACGCAGCTAGCAAGCAGCAGAGCCGGGTGCAGGAGCAGCAGCAAGGAGAAAAGGAAAGCTCTCCTCTCACTCTGGAGCCACTAGCTGGGGCCTAGTAAAACGCTCGGATAAGGAGAGAGTGCCGGGCAGGCCTGTATGTCCGTTTAGCAACCTCCACTCACCTTCGTAACAAAGACTCCTACCTTCCAACCCTCACTGACTCAACAACAGCTACCAGACCCGGGACCAGACACTGACTAGCAGAAACCAACAAGCCCAGCAGTACTGACAGGGGCCCACCATATGGCTGGGGAACCACCAGCTGGGGGGAATGAACTTGCCAACCCACCAGCATGTCGCCAGATTATGAATGACCAACTAGAGTTGGGTAGGGGTCTGGGAGCTTCCTAAGGTATGCACATTCGTACAAGGTCTTAAAGAATATTCCCATGGAGATTGGCAGGTTCATTCAGTGATTCAAAAACATCCCGCTTCTGGCTAAGATGGAGTAACAGGGACCAGATTTACCCTTGCTCCTAAAGTAACCCAAAAAACAGTCAAATGTGTGAAACAACAGTTTCAGTCATCAGGCAAAAAGGACAGTGATCCCAAGAAACAGTCAAGCAAATGAGGAGAGCCCTGCAAGTGAAATGGCCTGAGGGAGTCCCCACCGCAGCGTGGGGGAGGGCGCACAGCCCAGTGGACTCACTGAGGTGGGGAAATGCAGCTGAGGGTCGGAGACCGAGGACACTAGAGTTTGCAGGAGAGAATTCTGAGGATGGAAGAGCTGCAGAGCGCCGACTCCGTAGATACGCAGAGGGCCCCCGCGAGTGCACTGGCCAGCGCATGCATGTGACTAAACTCTCCAAAGCCAGGGGAAGAACCACCCAAAAGGACTGGAGGCAACAATACCCAACATTCACACAGAGCTGGAAATAGTACCTGTACCCAGCAGCTAGTCCGAAAAATATCCTATTTCATGGGGTGCTGGGTAGAGTACACAAACGGACTCACCTTGGTAGTGGAGCACAATTAACCTTGGAGTAAGTACAGCTCTGCTCCCGTCCTAACAAACTTTAAAAGCATGGATCGAATTGTTTTCAGTAGTTTAACTTTCAGAGGTTGACCTTAACTGTACTGCAGAACAAGACTCAAGAACATTTATAGGGATACTAAAATATCCGTCAAGGTAAAATTCATCACTAGCATCCAACCAATGATTTTCAGGCAAACAAAGAAGCAGGAAAATGACCCAGAATGACGAGAACAATCAACCAACTGAAAGTGACCCAGAACTTGCACCAATATCGGATTAGACAAGGACCCTGACAAGTATGGCTCAGTTGGTTGGGTGTCATTCCACAAAGCAAAAGGTCACCAGTTCAACTGCTTGAAGGGCACATGCCTGGGTTGCAGGTTTGGTCCCTGGTCAGGCATATGCAAGGGGCACAACTGATTGATGTTTCTCTCTCACATCAGTGATTCTTTCCCTCTCTCTTTCTCCCTCCCTTCCTGTCTCTCTGAAAATAAATACATAACAATCTTAAAAAAAAAACTATTAGACAAAGATATTAAAGCTGTAATTATGACTGTATAACAGGAGTTTAAAAAGAAGCAGATGTAGAGACATAAGATTTTTTTTTAAACCAAATTATACTTCTAGTGATGACAACTACAATGTCTCAAATGAAAACTGCATTGGATAGGATTAATTGCAGATGAAACATTACAGAAGAAAAGCATAGTGAACATGAAGGCATAGCAACAGAGCCAATCCAAATGAAACATGCAATAGGAAAATGTCCAAAAAGAAAATAAAGAGCATCAGTGAGCTGTGTGACAATTTCAAGTGGTCTAATGTACAAATAATTGGAGTATCTGAAAGAGAGTAGAAGGTGGGGGTGGGGAGAGGGACAGAAAAAGCATTTGAAAGAATAATAACTATAAAATACTGGAAAGAAAATAAAGTACCAGAAAGAAAAAAACTACAAGCCTAGAATTCTATACCCAGCAAAAATACCTTTGAAAAAACAAAGGCAAATAAATATTTTTTCACACATACAGAAGATGAAAGAATTCATCACCAGCAGATCTCATGATGAGAATTTTAAAGAAACTCCTTCAAGCAGAAGAAAAATGGTAACAGATGGAAATGTGTGTCCACACAAAAGAATGAGTAGCACTGGAAATAGTAACTACATGGATAAATACATGTAATTCTTTCTGAAAAGTCTAGCAATGAAGAGGGAGAAGAAAAACAGTAGTCGCTATGGGCAGGCAAGGGGCAGAGGGAGGCTTCTGTTTTGCTTTTTAAGACACAGGAGAAACTTAAGGATGTATAGAGCTGATGGGAGAGTGTGTCAGGAGGGAGAGGTGACAACATAGGTTAGATATGGCTGAGTATAGGGCCTGGGCAGCAAGGAGGGGTTTTGAGAGAAGAGGGTCAAGCACCTCTGTCACTATGACCTGGAGAAAGGGCTGGGTGCCAGGGCCGGCAGCTCTCAAAGTTGGTGGTAGTGGGCTCCATGTTGGAGGTCTTTCTGTAGCCTTTATTTGATGAGCATGTGCTGCCTGAATAACCAGAAAAGCAAAGAAACAAATAAATATGTTTGCTGCATCCTCCACAAGACGAAGCAGTAAAAGAAGCCAGAGAGGTGAGATGTCTGGAGAAGGACAAAGGGCGAGAGGTCGGAGAGCCAGCCCTATGCCCAAATGCCCCAGCTTTGCAGAGATCTGCTCTCTCTGAACCTAATCAACATTCCAGGGCCTATAAGCAAACGGAGAATGCCAGTATTCTAGGAGAACCTCAGGAGAAAAAAAAATCAGGGTACAAATTAGAATCTGGTTCTCTCTGATCAGCCTCAGCGAAAAAATGGACAGATGTCCCCCCACAGAAAAGCAAGAGGGGGTCTGAGTGATGCGGAGAGCTGGCATTTTAAGTTCAGAGTGTAGTCTTCCCTATCTGTGAAGATGTTTATGTAGACAGTACAGATCAGGAAAAAAATCATATGCCCTCAGGGACCATTGTTTTCATTTAGGTATTGGGAGAAAGAAACTGTTGAAGTGCTCCACACTAAGACAGAAATGACCTACCTTTCGAGAGCCACCGGACCCTCCCATGGTAATGCACTGCTTCCGACCCTAAACAAGCTGAGTGCAGCTTGATCTGTCCATAAGTGAGAAGTATTGCATTACTGGCAGCAAGGAGGATGTCTGGAGAACAAGGGTGGGGGCACCACATCCACTCTGCCAGGGAGCCCCAGCCTAGGCCGGCTCCTGCACGCTGTGCAGCTTTTCTCAAAAGGCTCTCTACCAGCAGCAGGGGTTTTGGGTTTTTTGTTGTTTTTTTTTACAACGGCTTCTGTGGCAGGGGAACCAAATGTGAGAGCACAAAAATACCACTGGAACGCAGAAATTCACAGGGATACTGTGCAGATTAAATGAGAAAAGATGGGTATGGTCCCTAGCACATAGTAGGACTCCACATATGGCCACAGTGATGATAGTGATGATGGTGATGATATGACTGATGTTTACAATTCAAAGAGACGGAAGGGCACCATAACTAAGTTGTATTAATTCCTCTGCTAAATACATTCTGGATGCACCCACTTCTCCCATCCCCACTGATACCCCTCAGCCCAGGCCACAGCCATCTTTCACCAGGACAACTGCTACAGCCACCTAACTGGTCTCCATGACTGGCCCTCTATCTCCCCCTCCAGATGCTGCTCCTCACGGCGGCCCGCATGGAAGTGAAAGTCAGAAATCAATCTAACTGTGTCGCGCCTCTGCTGAAGCCTGTTCCATGGCCTGCCCACCCGGTGTGGGTGTCTGCACCCTGGAATCTGGAGCCTGGATACCAGGCCCCTCGTGATGTGGCTTCTGCCCACACCCTGGGCTGGTGCCACCGGCACTTCCGGCCCCTGATAGTTCATGCTCTCCTCCCCCTTCCTCAGAGCTGCCCTGAGAGCGGTTTCTCTGCCAGGAAAGCCCTCTGCCCCCTCTTCTGGCTAATTCGACTCATCCTTCAGCTCTCACCCTGAACTTCACATGTGAGGTGAACTTCACCTTCACTTGCCCTCAGACCAGAGGGCCTCCCATTACAACATCCAGGAATGCCCCGGAACTCCCCTTGAAGCATTTTCCACTCTTGTAACTGACTTAATTATTTGTAATCATTTAACACCTGCCTTCCCCATCAGATGGGAGGTCGGGCCTGCTTCTCCATCTGGCTCAGTGTCATACCCTCAGCGCCCGGCACAGTGTGTGGCACCTGAAGGCCACTCAGTGAGAATCTGCTAGCTGACTGTCTAGCGAAGACAGGCCTGGGGGAACTGAAGCTGGGAGTCACCTCGAACACCTTGACACCTGGACAGCACTGCCACCTCCAGTTGCTAATCTGCCAGTGGTGTCTTTCGCAGAAAAAAGCCCTTGGAATGGACTTGGTGAAAGAGGTGAAGGGATTGGGACCTACACACCAGTCGTCACCGAATGGCCCCAGGGATGGAGAGCACTGCACAGGAAATAGAGTCAATAATATTGTAATAACTCTGTACAGTGCCAGGCAGGCACCTGAAATACCAGGAGGACCACTTTGTAAAGTATATGTCTGTCTCACCACTCTGCTGTACCCCTGAAACTAATACAAAATAATTGAATGTAAACTCTAATTGAAAAATAAAATTAAAAAAAAAAAAAAAAAGCCTTGGACTTTCAGCCACCCTGACAAAACCCAGCTGGTCAAGGTTCCTAGGTCCTCACCCCATTTGCGGCCCACCCGTGGTGACTGATGACCACCCCCACCACCCACAGCTGGTGTTGTCCTTGGGTCTACATGAATACAGCCCTGACTACCAAGCAGACTCACTGAATGCAACACTAAGTCAGTCCCCTGAATTGACCAAGAAACAGAAAGCACACTCAACTTGGGCAATTTGAAGAAAGCTTAATAAAGGGACCACCAACATGGGGCTGGGTGTAGGGAAAACACAACCAACAGTAAGAACTCCAGCGCCAGTAACAGCAGACGGCAGGCCAGTTACCACTCAGAGGTCTTGAGACCAGAAGCAGAAACAGTCACAGAACCTTGAAACAGCAAGGATAAACTTCTAGAAGCTGTGACTTTCAGTGGAGAGACACAGCCTACCTGTGACAACTGCTGAGGGAGGAAGCTAAGAGAATTGGTACCCCAACCTCTCTTCCCTCATTCCAACCCAAGGGAAGCTAGAAGGCAGGAGATACCATACAGGGCAGCCACTCCGGGGACAGAACAGGATGGAGAAAGCTTGAGAACGATCTGGGAGGCAAACAGAAGATATCCAGCACATGCTGTCCCCTCTCTGAGGCTGGGGGTTAAGTGTAGTGACAGAAGGGTAGTACAGACATTTCACTGTGAAATCAGACAGGCCTGGGCTTGAATTGTGGCCCCTCAATTCTGGCTGTTTCATGTTGTCAAAAGTTTTATTGATGCTGAGTCTCAGCTTTCTCATGTATAAAACAGTGACAATAACAACATCTACTTCATACGCATTTAAAGATTAAATAAGAGGGCCTAGCCAAGTAGCTCAGTTTATTAGAGCATCCTCCCAATAGCCAAGGTTGCAGGTTCGATCCCGGGTCAGGGCACATACAAGAAACAATCAATGAACGCATAATAAGTGGAACAATAAATTGATGTTTCTCTTCTTCCCCCCCCCTCTCTAAAATCAATAAACAAAAAAAATTTTTGATAAAGATTAAATAAGATGATGTTTGTAAAGCACTAACGCAGCAGCTGCAGCATAGTGAGTGTTTTCATTAATGGCAATTATGTTACTATTCCTCAACCTTCTCTCCCTGCTTAGCAAGCCAGCTGCCCAGCCTGCATCGGGACACTCAGGCAAAGGAAAGACCTGCCCACTCCTGTTCTGAATGACAAGACCAAAGGGTGTGGACTTGAATAGGCCTGCAAGGAGTGGAGTGAAGAGGCAATTAGAGGAAGGCCTCCACTGCCGCAACCAGCCCTGCCTCCAAGGTGGCTGCCCCGACCCCCACCTGAGGGGCCCTGAGAGTGTGCCCTAGCAAGCAGCAGGTTACCCTGGAGTGGGGTGGGGAGGGGTGGAACCTGAGCTAGAGTAGGGCCTTGTTTATTTATTTTTTGAATCCTTACCCAAGGACATACGCATTGATTTTAAAGAGAGGGGAAGAGAGGGAGAGAAACATAGATGTGAGAAACACCCATGGGTTGCCTCTCGTAGGACCCCAACCGGGACCGAACCCACAACCCAGGCACTTGACCCCATCAAGAATCCAACCCTAAAGGTGAGACGATGCTGGAGGGTGGGGGTGGGAATAAAGGAGGAAAACTTGGGAAAACTGTAATAGCATAATCAATAAAATATACTTTAAAAAAATAAAAAAATTTTAAAAAGAATCGAACCCCTTGGTACGATACCCAGCCCACTGAGCGACCTGAGCCAGGGCAAGAGTGGCCCTTTCTTAAGAAGGTGGTCGAGCTGGGTGCAAAGTAACACACGGCTTTGCAAGTCAGAAAGACAGGCTGGGCCACCCTCCAGCAGCGCAAACTCGGGCAGAGGACCCGGCCTCCCTGAGCTCAACATCTTCTTCGGTAAAACCGATACACGAGCGAAGCCTGGCCCGTGGGGTCGGTAGGAGGACTAAATGAGACACGGATGGAAAGCGCCAGAGCAGCTCCGGGCTCCCAACAAGGACGGCACAAACGCCAGCTCTTCATTATGATTATTACCATAATAACAAAGCGCTCCCCGAAAAAAACAAAGTGCTCGGATAAGCGTTACTACACGGTCACTCCCGACCGACAGTCGTCGGCTGAGGGGGCCTGAGTGACGGTGTGTGACCGGGGCTCCCCGCCCCGCCGTTGCCCGCACTGCAGACCACGCGCGGGGGCCACCGGAGGAGCGAGGTCCAGACGACGCGAGGAGAAGAGCTCCCAAGAGGCGAGGCGCGCGCTGCGGGCCTTCGCGCAGGTAAAAGAGCATGGGCTGGACAGTCCTCCACTTGGCCTGGTCATTTTGCGAACGTCTACCTGCCGCCCCCCAATCGCGGTTCCAGCCCACACTCACCCTCCTGGCTGCAGGCGGGAGACACCAGCAACCACAGCACTACCAGCCACCAGCGGAGGCGCCCCATGGTGCGGAGCGGCAGCTGGGACCACCACCCAGACCAAAGGGAAAGCGGCGGGCGGCAACGCGAGACGCGCTCCGAGAGGGAGGAGGGCCGTGGAAGGACAGTGCGCGGGCGCGGCCTGTGCCGCCATCTTGGAAGCTGGCAGCGGACGCCATCTTGGTGTCGGGCGGCCTGCTTCTTGCTTGTGGCCTGCGCAATGGTCTCAGGGATCTTCGGGAGCTAAGCCAGACGTTTCAGGTCATCTGGAACTTACCTGGCCCCCAACTCCTGCGCGGGGTTCCAGCAAAGACCTGTGGCCCTCTTTCCTCAGGGGTTAGGTGGGGCCTGGCTGCTGGCAGCACACACTGCACCTGCTGGGTGCTTTATTGTTGGGCCAGGAAGGAGGGAGGCCTCCTCTTTCCACTGCCCCACTGCAGTGGAAAGCTCCTGCTCTACTGGTGCTACCCTACCTAGGGTTGCCGGGTGGAATACAGGATGCCCCGTTAAGTTTGAATTTCACAGGAATAACGAATAGGTTTTTATTGTAAGAGACATAATGAAATTCAAGTGTAACTGAATGCCCCCTAATTTTATTTGCTACATCTGGCGGTATTAACCCTATTTGTCTACTCAGGGTAGGAGACTTTAATTGGTTTTGTGGACATAAGAAACATCCATACCAATAGAGAATTTTTATGAGTCTATTTGAGCTAAATTGACAACAATTGCCAGGAAGCAAAATCTCAACAGATTAAGAAAATGCTCTGGAGAATGGCAATTTTGCATCTTATGAAAGCGTGGACCCCTGAAAAACTGGAATTATCTTGTAGGGGTCGGGTCCCTTGTAGCACAGGTCTCCCCTGCTAGGTGAGAGCTCTGGTAAGGCGTCTGTGTCAGTGTACCAGCTAGTGGTGTTGTGAGAGGCTACCTTTGGCTTCAGTGAATTTTTTTTTAAAGCCTCAGCACATTGGCCCATTTCATGATGGGTGATTTATAAGCGCATCTGGCCACACCATGCTGAGTGTTCAGCAGTTTTTGACCAAAAAAAGGCATGACCCCCCCATGCCCAATTCCCCCTATTCACTTGATCTTGCCCCTGGCAACTTTTCTTTTATTTCCCCAGGTTAAAAAAGTCCTGGACAGGAAACATTTTGCCTATGTGGAAGAGATGAAATAAAAATAAAAAATAAATTAAAAAAAAAAAAAAAAACAGCAGAAGCACTAAAAGGCATCAAAATCAATGAGTTCAAAAACTTTTGACCAGTGGGAAAAAAAGTCTCCATAGGTATATTGCATCAAATGGAGAGTACTTTGAAGGTCACTGAATTTTAAACATGTAAGAATAAATATACAATTTTTTACAAATAAGTTCTGAGTTTTGAGGTTCCCCCCTCATATTTTTACACATTAAAATAAAAGGAGAAAAGGTAAGTTGAGTTATATGAAATTCATTGGTGGTAGATGAGGGAGTCAGGAGAAAGCAAAGCCACAAAATGTGAGATTGGATCAAGAGTGAAATGGAGAGACACATACTTCTAGTTAATGAGTAATATTCAGCACACTGAGATGGTATGTAGAAAACAAGATTCCATGAGGGGGTTCTGTGGTCTCCTGCTCTGGTGCAGTGGGTGTGCCCCGAGGGGTCTTTTTCACTTAAGGTAAAGACTGACCTTTGTCAAGGAAGCTACAGGCCTAGGACATGACTACTGGCCATGATCCACTTTTAGTTAGTAATTTTTATGTTCAGACCATCCTATGTGGTTCCTTGTAGTCTCTGAGTTCGTAGGGCCACCATGCTGGCCTTTCCTGAGCATTTCAGGTTAGTGTGTGGGTCCTGGAGAAGATGAAGCCACCTGGAGCATAAAGCTGGGACAGGGCCTAGAATGGAGAAAGCATGGGTGGGGAGGAGAGACATGCAACCAAGGAACAGGGCTGTGCATCACAGAGCAAAGAAGGGGAATAAAAAGGATGACCCTCTTTGTCAGCAGGTAGAGGGAGGGCCCCCTAAAAAAGAGGAAGGCAACTTTTAAATGAACGTGAAGAGTGTGGCTTTCCAACTTGCTTTAAGAGGCTGAAAAAACAAATAGATTTCAAAGATCTTTACATCAAAGCATTAGTAAGTATAACAATGTTAAGAGGAACCTGGGTTGCCCTGGCTGGCGTAGCTCAGTAGATTGAGCACAGACCTGAGAACCAAAGGGTCACTGCTTCGATTCCCAGTCAGGGCACATTCCTGGGTTGCGGGCCAGGTCACCAGCTGGGGGGCACGTGAGAAGCAACCACACATTGATGTTTCTCTCCCTCTCTCTTTCCCTTCCCCTCTCTCTAAAAATAAATAAATAAAATCTTAAAAAAAAAAAGAAGAAGAACCTGGGCTTTTTGGCCATGTGGTGAGTTCTGGCTCCAACATTTATAACAGTATATGGTCATTCAGGTCCGTAACTTTTCTCAAAGTTCAGTTCCTTCATCTGTAAAATGGGGATGAAATTATAGAATTATATGGATTATATGAGATGTAATGTGATCAGTGCAGTTACTGATGCACAATAAGCACTTCAAAGTGGTAGCTGTTACTAGCTGGATGATATGATTCTAGTAGAGTAACCATAGTCCCCTTACGCCCATCCCAGATTGTTGGAACAGAAAGCTGCATCATCAATCTGCCCCCGTGCATGATTCTTATATTCTAAATAGGTTGGTTGGAGCATCGTCCCATAAGCTGAAAGGTGGCAGGTTCAATTCTCAGTCAAGGCACATGCCTGGATTGTGGGTTTGGTCCCCAGTTGGACTGTGTACAGAGGCAACCAATTGATGTTTCTCTCTCACATCAATGTTTCTTTCCCTCTCTCTACAAAATCAGTGAGCATGTCCTTGGATGAGGATTAAACATAGATAGGTAGATAGATAGACAGACAGACAGCATGCTTTTGCTGTAATAAATTCTCAGGCGGGTCCAGGAGTATCTGAGATGATGGAGAACACAGGTGAAAGAGCCACGGTTCTAGAGCCGATCACTACAGCCATCATTCCTCTGCCTCCCTCCCTCACCCCCAACAGTGCAATAACAAACGTTTCCTTCCTTAGCGTACTCTCTCCCCATTCCTCCTCTGTGCCCAATTTGAAAGTGCACAAAAAGCCAATAGGAGAGAGAAGTAAGGGGGTTTAGGATTAATGAAAAGGAGGCTGATTTGACTCATCCGGATACTCCAACATGGATGCCCTACAGTTACTACTCCTTCCTCTTTTCCATGTCCCTTCCCTCCGTGTTTGTCGGCTCCTTGGAGAGGTACACTTACAGATGTTGGAATGCTTGTTGAAGGATTTCTCAGTAAGTGCAGTCAACAGGAGAGAATGCACATTTGACTGTCCACCACCAGGTAGCACATGCACTTATTTTGGGGGAGAAAATTGCCTTCGAGCTTGTCTTGAGACTGATTTTATTTTCAAGCATTTTTTTGCTGGAGGGCGGGGGAGATGGGTAACAGTTGACATCATCCTTTTCCTCTGGCTGAAATGAGCTCTTTGCACCAATGCCATAGGACCCGGGACTGTTCATACCAGGGGCTGATAACAGTTGGGACTGTTAGGCACAGCCACGCACTTGCACTCCTGGTGTTTTTTGTCCCTCTCAATACATTTGCCTAGATTATTTTAATGTCGTTAGTCACAAGGACTTCTCTTCTTTTTCTCTCTTCCTCCCTCTCATGTCAACGGACAAGTATTTACTTTCATTTTGATCACTGTGGCAAAGTGTATTTTCCAAAGATTGCAGTAGCAGTATGCGCCATCCCACATGCTGTTCTACAAGTAAGTTTGCCACTGCCCCATCAGCAGGTGGAATCGAATTCCCTGCCCCTTGGATCTGGAGGGGCCTGTGAGTCCCACAGGCCCCTCCAGCAGAATGTGGCAGTTTATGACGTGATCCTGTATGACTTCCAAGGCCACACTACATAGGCTTTACCCTTTTGCTCGAAGATTCGTACAGGAGCACAAAGTAGTCGGACTGTGCAGAGGCTGCCGTGCTCGGAGGAAGTTCAAACCAGCTTGCACAGAGTGGCCCAACACGACATGAAGAGGGATGCTCACCATCACCAGCAGATCCCAGCCTCACTGTGTCCCAGCTTCAGCAACCGCTGGTGGACCGCTGCCTGCGAGGCCAGAGCCAGAGACGCCCAGTTGAGCTCTCCCCAAATTCCCGGCCCCCAAAAACAGAGATTAAAAGTGTGTTGTTGTTTTAAGTCACTACATTTTGTGTGACGTCTAAAAGAATAGATAACTTTATTTTGTATGAAATTCCTTTAATCTGAAGAGAATATTTCAATGAATTAAATAAATCAGTACTTTGGGTTTATATGCATGTAGTTTTATTCCAAGCTCCTTTCCCATTTTTATCATTTTAATGTTATATGCTGATGGACTTAAGTTGACTCAATGTACTCATTACTGTCTCATCAATAATAGATATTCTCTGTAGTAACAATAAGAGGAAACTGACTTGAGCTCCTTCAATAATTCCTCCCAAGATGTTTATTTGAACAGAGTTGTGTCCTGAAACACAGGGTAGATCAGAGTGATGTGTAGTATTTGCGGAAACTAGTACCTGCCTGAAACTAATACAAAATAATGTTGACTGTAAACTGTAATTGAAAAAATTTTTTTAAAGTAACTACAATTTTTAAAAAAGACTGCTATCTAGTATAATCACAAACTTAAACCTCAACTGTAATAGGAGACCTCTACATTCCCTATGTGGGCGCTAAGCCCTTGGCATTTGTGTTTCACTCAGATGGTTTTCTCCCAAAGACATATTTCCTGTTTCCTGTTTGACTTGCTAGGAAACTGGAGCACAGAGAAAATGGCTCAGTGTCACGTGACGGGGAGTTTCTGACAGAGCTAAGGTTAGAACACCAGTTGGAATCCAACACTTTGTATATTAGGGTATACAATCAGTAACTCATTTCAAATGATATCACACTGTTCATCAATACTTTTGTAATAGCTTATGTAAATAAATATTAGATTTCAGTAAGTTAATTGTATTTAAAAGCTAATGAGAAGGACCCTTCTCCAAAGCTAGTGAGGAGGGGTTTGAGACACAGGAGAGAGGATAATGTCTGAGAAGCGGGGAAAGGGATCCAGAGAGGAAAAAACTTGAGGGAGAGAAATACCTCCTCCGTCGGAATAGGAGAACAGGATGGATGCAGATCAGCTATTTTCTCTGTGCAGAAGAAAGGAGAGCAAGCCTGGTGTACGTAGTACACAAGTATCTAAGGAGAGTGGAGTGTGGAAATCTGAAGTAACCTAAATGAAGAATGGTGTGGGAGCTAAGAACACAAGAGCTCCCTGGGAGTGTTTGGGTGCAGCTGTGGTGCCAAAGCGATCACAGTGGTGAAGGGCACAGTTCAGCGTTCTCCTCCAGCAGCACGCAGCAGCCCAGGAGTTCACGGTGGCCACAGTTAGCCCAGAGTTAGTGTTTTGCCAGGCTTGTGTGATGGAAAGACTAGGGGTCAAAGTAGTTGAAAATTATATTTGCTAATGTTTGTCAGGATAGTCGAGTCCTGACATTCCTAAAGAACAATTTCAAGAGTTGGCCATTCTTAGGTTCGTGAGTACCAGGTATAACCTAACAATCATTATAATCAGGGTATCTGTTATCTACTGTTGTGGAACAAATTACCCCAAAACTTTGTCTGGAAACAGCGATGATCATTTCTCATCCCACATCACTGAGGTGGGCTAGGAATTTGGGAGCGGCCTAGCTGGGCGGCTCTGTCCGCAATCAAGAGGTGGGCTGGGCTCCAGTGAACCGAAGGCTTAAGGGGGTGAAGGTCTGCTTCCAAGAGGGCAAGCTGACTCCGACTGTGGGCAGAAGCACTCAGCTCATGACCATGGGGATCTCTCGGTAGGACCGTTTGTGTGCTTGTAATGCAACAGCCGGCTTTCCCCAGACCAAGTGAGCCAAGCAAACCTGCAATATCTTGTATGGCCCAGCCTGAGAAATCACATGTCCTTATTTCTGCAGTATCCTGTTGGTTACGCGATGTAGGAGAGGACCATACAAGAACTATCCAGGTTTTTATATCCTGGTATCAATACCAGAAAGTGAGGATCATCACAAGATGTGTGGGAGGCTCGCTTACCACAGCTGAGTAGGAAGACTGGGATACCTATAGTGTTAACACTTGATGATGTTATAGATAATATGAAAATTAAATTAAAACACCCTATCCAAGTCATTACCTAATGGTTAATTACCTACTTACCTAATATGTTCTTCCTTCCCTTTTTAATTCACTGAATCTGATTTTTTTCTTTTTTTTGAGAGGCACTTGAACTTACAACAGGATTTCAGAAGTTGTTTAGAAAATGCAGAATCATAAAGTAATGAAGAAATTCCTAAATTATGATTCAGTTGACTGTTTGACACCGGCTCCAACGTAGCATTTGAAGACACTAATTCACTAACCCTACCTTCAAAATATTAAAACTGACATCAAAATGATGACTACAAAAAGGGCAATGGGCCATGTATCTTTTGTTCTAAAAACAGTGCATGCAATTCCCAAGAAGAAAGATAAAATCATTCAAGTGTTAGAAGTACCCTTACAGCCAAGCTTTCCAAGTAAGCATACTTGCATCAATTGATGGTCCTCTTCTCACCCTACTCCATCCCCATCCAGGTAACCCTCAGATTACTTGAAGGTTAATGGAGTATCTCATGATACTGCCTGGCGTTCTGCTACTACCAATACCAAAATGCCCAAATCAATGGGAAAATCTGCAAACTTAAAACTTGAGCATCTGTTTTCATTTTACTAAGACACTTTGTTAAAAGACCTATTTAAAAAAAATGTTTTATTTTTAGAGAGAGAGGAAGGGAGGGGGAGAGAGAGAGGGAGAGAACCATCCATGTGAGAGAGAAACATCCATCGGTTGCCTCTCATAAGGCCCCAACTGAGGAACCAGCCCGCAACCCAGACAGGTGCCCTGGCTGGGAATTGAACCAGTGAGCTTTTGGTTTGCAGGCCTGTGCTCAACCTACTGAGCCACACCAGCCAGGGCTAAAAGACCTTTTTGAGTATATAACAAAAACTAAAATTATCATACTATCATATGCCAAGTGCTGGGTTAAGTATTTTGATTATATATCCCATGAAGTTCTTAAAATATCCTTGCCATAGATATGTTACACATTTTAAAAATAAAGAAAATAGCCCTGGCTGGTGTGACTTGGTTGGAGCATGATCTCGTAGAATGAAAGATTGCACATTCAATGCTTAGTGAAGGCACATATCCAGGTTGCAGGTTCGATCCCTGGTCAGGGTGCATATAAGAAGGCAACTGATGTTTTTCTTGCCCCCTCTCTCTCTCAAAGAAATGAAAAAATATCCTCAGGTGAGAATAAATAAAAAAATATATATATATAAATAAAATAAAATCCTAATTTTCCTAAGGTCTCACATTAAATGATATGTCCTGAATATGAACCCCAACTCAAACTCCGTCAGTATGCCAAATTACCCATATAATCACCCACTTAATTCTCACCACAAACCCATTTCTGAAGCTTAGAAAAATTAAGCAACAACTTGAGAAAGGTCATAAGCTAGTGAGTGTGCAGGGACTCAAATCTAGGTCCACCTCTAAATCTAATGTATTTTGCTACAAACATAGAAAAGTGACATATTACAGATATAAAATGAAGATGAGCCCAACAGGCCACGGAAATAGGTGGGGAGTGCTCTGGAACAATGCTTAACCAGTATTCAATTTATCTATTCAAAATCAGGATTCAGACATAGGTCAACAATATCTGGCTTCATGTGAGCAACTGCAACAAAAATATTACTTTACCAACTGCGGTGAAGAGTAAGCCTCTATCCAAGTACTTCTTGTTTGCACTGGAAAGCTGCTGTGGGGTGCTGTAGCAGGGGTGAGAGAAAGAAGAAAGCTTGGAGGATGCTCTGTCAGAGCAGGACACTGGGTGTGAGTAAGACATCCGTGTGCAGGAAGGACAACAATTTGAAAGCAAAAGGAATATGCTTAGTGATATCTCACACTTCTAACATCTGCTTAGAGGGATACCCTAGAATCAGTTTATTAGGAACATCTCAGACTGGAATACAGCACTTCAAACCAGTGCCTTTTGGTTTTCTTTGCTTTCCTTCCTGATCCCACCTCTCTTTCTTTAAATATCTTTTGCTTACAAAATATATATATATATATATATTACTATGTCATAAGGATTCTTACAAATAGTTTCTGTATTTTGTAAGACAGCAATTTTTCAAAAAATAGAGGACACTTCTAAACCACATACGCCCTAAAATTCAAGACAGCTTTCCTAACTTGCCTTGCTAAGTCAGAAGACCTTTTTGTGAGTCTGGAACATTTTATCATACTAGCGTTATGTAAAAATGATTAAGGAGCCAAACTGGTTTCTACTAGCCAAAGATGGAACAATTCGAGCATAAGAATGAATAATTTCAATAGCAAGAGATACTTCACATTAGAATCCATGAATTCATACTGATATAAAAATGTTTTTTAGCCCTGGCTGGTGTAGCTCAGTGGATTGAGCATGGGCTGCGAACCAAAGGGTTGCCGGTTCAATTCCCAGTCAGGGCACATGCCTGGTTTGCAGGCCAGGTCCCCTTTGGGGGCCAAGTGAGAGGCAACCACACATTGATGTTTCTCTTTCTCCCTCCCTTCCTTCCCCTCTCTCTAAAAAGAAATAAGTAAAATCTTTTTAAAAAATGTTTTTTAAGACTTCTGGCCAAGATGGAGGCATAGGTAGACACACTGTGCCTCCTTGCACAACCAAAAAAAAGACAACAAATTTAATAACAAAAAACAACCAGAACTGCCAGAAAATTGAACTATATGGAAGTTCAACAACCAAGGAGTTAAATAAGAAACATTCATACAGACCGGTAGGGGAGGTAGAGACAGGCAACCAGGACAGAGAGGACTATGGGGCAAGGCAGTGACGAGAGGACCAGGGTGGGCCTGGCTGTGGCTGATGGACCAGGCGAGGTGGCAGCTGGTGGAGTGGGTGGTCCTACATTTGCATGTGGATAAACCGGGAGGAACACCTGGGGAGCGAGACAGACCATGCAACCCAGAGTCCCAGGGCAGGGAAATAGTCTCAAACCTCTGACTGAACACACCTGTGGAGGTTGAGGCAGCAGCGGGAGAAACTCCCAGCCCCACAGGAGAGTTCGTTGGAGAGACCCACAGGGTCCTAGAAAGTACACAAATCCACCCACCCAGCAATCAGCACCAGAAGGGCCCAGTTTGCTTGTGGGTAGCAGAGGAGATGACTGGGAGCCAGCAGAGAGCAGAACAAGCATCAGTGTTCCCTCTGGACTCCTCTTCCACGTACAGTGCCACAATGCAGTGTCATGGGTTGCTTTGCCCTTGCCAATACCTAAGGTTCCACCCCTCACTACATAGCAGGTGTGCCAAAACACACAAAAAATGGTCCAAATGAAACAACAGATCAAAGCTCCAGAAAAAATACAACTAAGTAGTGAAGACATAGCCAGCCTATCAGGGGCACAGTTCAAAACACTGGTAATCAGGATGCGCACAGAAACGGTTGAGTACGGTTGCAAAATAGAGAAAAGAGTGAAGGCTAGGCAAACTGAATTAAAGGAGAATGCACAGGGAACCAACAGTGATGTGAAGGAAACCAAGTCTCAAATGAATGGTTTGGAGCAGAAGGAAGAAATAAACATTCCACCAGAACAGAATGAAGAAACAAGAATTCAAGAAAATGAGGAGAAACTTAGGAACCTCTGGAACTTTAACTGCTCCAACATCTGAATCATAGGGGTGCCAGTAGAAGAGGAAAAGCAAGAAATTAAAAACTTATTTGAAAGAATAATTAAGAACTACCCTAATCTGGCAAAGGAAATAGAGCTCCAGGAAATACAGGAAGCTCAAAGAACCCCAAAGAAGTTGGACCCAAGGAAGCACACACCAAAGTACATTATAATTATGTTACCCATCGCTAAAGATAAGGAAAGAATCTTCAAAGCAGCAAGAGAAAAGGAGACAGTTACCTACAAAGGAGTTCCCTTAAGACTATCAGCTTTTTTCTCAAAAGAAACCTTACAAGCAAGAAGGGGCTGGAAAGAAGTATTCTAAGTCATGAAAGGCAAGGACCTACATCCAAGATTATTCTATCCAGCAAAGCTTTCATTTAGAATGAAAGGGCAGATCAAGTGCTTCCCAGATAAGATCAACTTAAAGAAGTTTCTAGGAAGTTTTTGTGACAGTCCTAGTTACTGAAAAAAATCATGCTGAATATCATGATCAGCCATTCTGCACACGGCGTACTGAGGACGCATAACACGGTGTAGTTACTGCTCTTCTTCCTATAGCAGATGACATACAACAGCTACAACATTATGTAGCTCCCAACATGATGTGAAAGCCAGCACTACCACAATCATGTTTTTCTTGTGAAATTCATCTAAAAAGTAGCCTAAAGCTTAGGAATAGGCAGATGAACTGTAGCTTCACTGGTTTTGTGCTACAGATTAATCAGCTAAAATTAATCAGCTAATTTGAAAGCTAAAGCATGCTTAAAATGTCAACTCAGAATGAATAAAAACTGGCACCACATTGGTTAAGTTCTATGTATTAAGGCATTTGTTTTCTACCCGGGGTTCCTTGAGGGTTGAGACTGTTATTCAGTCTGGGAGCTGCCATGCTGTACAGTATGTGCTCAACAGTTACTAAAGTTCGTCGACTTTATTAGGCTAGCTAAAAGCTTGGGAAAATTACTACTTAAAATGGTATTTTACTTAAAGCACAATCCAAGAAAAAATATAAGAGCCATGATCATAAAAAAGGTGTAATATTTACCATTCCTCTACTTAAATAATGTAGTAAAACAAGTTGGTTTTAAAGTAATGACTTTATTAATAAATATACATCCATATGATGATGTAGATACAAATCATGAACACTACTCCATTCCCATACACATAATTGCACACGAGTAGCTCAAGTTCATGGACATAAAAACATACACAGTATCTATTTGGACTTTTTACAGCAGAGGACAGCGTGCTTATATCAGTTAATTGGTAATTATTTTCTCCATAGTTATCTCTGGAAAAAGGAAATGGTGAAACTTAAAGAGTCAAAGAGGTCTGATTACCATAAATCACACACTTGATTTACTATGGCATTAAATTTTCCAAAAATTAAATACATTACATGTGAGAGCACAGATTTATCTACTTGGAGGTGAAGGGGGGGGAAATAAAGATTTAGATACACCCTAGAGTTTAATAGGATATAGTTAAGCTATAATAAAAACAGAAACCTAATAGCATTAAAATATTTTATGTCCAAGGAAAAATGTTTTCAACAACTGCTGTGAATTCTTTTATTTTACTATAAAGGGATCATAAAATTTTACTGCATATAGAGACAATGACTGACAAAGTAGCAGTTATCGTCAACATCCCCTGAATTATCTTTTAAAGCTTCTTAGAATATAAAAGAGGTGGTGGTGTTTATTTTTTCTCTTTAGCTCATGCACTGGTTTTTCTTACACTGGATGGATTATCTTTTAACGTTAAGTGGATTCACATTTTTTTTTCCTCCTTAACTGAATCTCTATTCTTATTTCATGAAAATATACATTAAATTTATACAAACATCAGTTTGGAATGAATATTGCTTTTATTACTCTAACTGATTTTTTTAAAAAGTAAATAAAAATATAAAGAATTTCTTAATTTAATTGAAACACTGATTTTAAAAAGTCCCAATATTAAAAATTAAGCCAATACTTTTCTTCCAAGACAATGTGCCAATATTTTTTAATATCCAGTGCAAAACTCCAAAGACAGTATCAAAATCATCCCATACTAAAGATTAGTTATGCAAGGTTATATTTGTCAAAAGATGAAAATTTCATCTGCATTATCTCATTGGTTAATATGAGAATAATAAATAAGGCATGTTAAAACATTTTTTAAAAGAAAACAGTAAAGCAAATTTGACCAGTAGATCATTTTCTGACCAACAGTTTTAATATAGAATAGTGAAATCTATTTTGTGAAGAGAACTATACAATATAAAATTAGCAATTCACCTTTAAAGGAAGAATCATACAGTGGGAAGAAAAGTCCAGTTCTTCCCCAAGTGATTATATTAAAGTATAGGCATTTGTTTACATGCTATTTCAGTGTTTATCATGACAAGAGACAGTGTTACAAAAGATGCACAATGTAGTCTTTAGATTATAGAGAAGTAAAAATATTTTATATTTTAAGACTTCGTGTTATTACTTAGATGTGTCTTCTTAAAAATTTAATCTTTGTTATTTTTTGTCCATTACCATTTAGTCCCTTATACCCCCTCTCCCACAGAGGAGTTTTTCTCTTCAGCACGGCACCAATACACTGTTCACAAGGAGAAAAGGAAGCGGGATCAGGAGATGCTCACCAGCACACATATGTGTGAGTCCATGGAACTGACATGAACAGAAAATTCAGCTTTCTAAACAATGGTATCTGTTCACTCCTTTTTCCTGGGACATAGCTCCTGATGTTAATAAACACTGTTATGAACATACTTCCTTGATTTTGCCATTTCATTAAACATGTATAAAAAATTCAGTATATAATAATACACCTACTTTACCTCTGACACACAGCACAGCACCACTGAGCGGATGTGCTGGAGGATGAGGAAAGGGGCAGGGAAATGAATGCAGGTAAGGGCAGGGAGAAAGGGAAGGTTATGTGTAACAAAATCAGGAATCAAAATAAACTGAAAGGACAATATGAAATGGACATACTAAAAAACACAACATGCAACCAAATTTACAGTAGAACATTTAATTAAATAACTGTACTCAGGAACTCGAAGCAGTCAGCTGCTGAACATCACCTTGAAAAATATAGCTAAATGACAGACACATCATAAAAGTAGATAAACATATGAATAAAGATGTAAGCATTTGTGTGTGTCAGAAGTTATACTGCTTTGAGTAAATTATTAAAATTTTATATTTTAAGCTTCTGCAAGAAGAAACTCGTGTAGCAGTTTAGCTGCCAGAATGTTGCAACTGATTATGTAGTCATCCAACATTGTTCTCTATGGTTTGTGCAAAGTTAAAATTGCTGAGGTCACTGTCTCAGATGCCAGTGCACACACAGTTCCCACATACAATGCAACACCTCTTACTGTAAAGAGCAGCACAAAGTCCAGCTCGTTGTCAGGCATTGCTGGAACACCTGAAGGCTTGCTGCTTTTTTCCTGATAAAAAAGGTATGAAACATGATATCCATTTGCAATCAGAATCTGCACTAACTGAGAGCAAGCCCAAACAACACAATATGCGCCTTTTTAAACTTTTAATTATTTTAAAAGTTTTTGGGTCCTGCAAATCTACGTTATAATCTCAAAAGCATTTTAAATTGCAAATACATACATTGTAACTTTAAAGTTCAGTGGAATTTTTCAAATCCAAAGTTTATAATAATTTATTTAGAACAAATGCAGAATAAATAAAATGTGCATTAATAAAGAATATTAATTTCAGAAAGGGGGCAAGAGAAATTTCCTTCTGTCCTTACTACACATGTCTAGCTGATATTTATTTTTCCTTTCTAACTACCTTGCTTCTAGAGCAAACACTGTTGGAAAAAAATTTGGGGTGGAGGGGTGAAGGGAGCCACAATTAGATTTTTAATTAAACTAACCAACATATTTTTTACATGTTTCATGCATAGGTGGATTCCTATATATTTCTTAATATTTGTGTTCTGACAGTCAGAAAGCTGCTTGTTGTTTGTATCAGTTTTACAGCCTACCATTCAGTTCGTGTTGAAACCTGAAACCACAGTAAGTGCTAATGCAACGGGACAATTTCTCAGGAAAAAACTCCGAACATTCTGAATATATGAGTAATAATAATAAATGTTTTGAAACTAAGTACATGAAAAACAAAACATAGTTAACATAGCTTCATGCAAACCTTAAGAATGTTTTTCTATTATATTACATATGCTAGTCTCAGAATGCATCGTATTTCACCAATAATGTAATGTGAAGTTTTTATTAAAAAGCTTATTTTTTTTGTAAATATGAACTGTTTGTAGTGTTCAGTATATATGGTCTTAGGCAATTAAAAACATACAATCTATCATTGTTGAAAAGCAAACACTAAATAATTCCTTTGGGAACAATGGTTAAATCGATTAATGCCATTTAGATCAATAAATAAGAACCTGACTAAACCTAGAACATTAAAAATAAAAATTTTAACATCTAAAGTCTATGTAAATGCCAAAGCATAGAAATATCTGTGTCTTGTCTCTTGAAAATACATGTTACAAAATTTCACAGCCATACTTCAAACAATCCTGAATCATTAGTTTGTTTTGTTCCATCAACTAAAAATACCTTAGATATTACCTTTAGTATATTGTAGGCTTACTTCACAAATAGGTATAATGGTTTCAGTTGTTTAGCACATGAAGCATCTATTTAGAATAGCCCAAAAGTAAGTAATGAAATATGAGACATAACCATACTCTAAAGAAAAAGCAAAAATGATTTGGTTAGGTGTTACACTTGAACCTATGTACAAGTTCAAAGCCACTGCTCATGCCCTGAGTGCATCTGTCAGCATATGGCGGTTTCTGAGCAAAAGCAGGGGGGGAAAATCACCCAAACAAACCAGGAAAACAAATGTGGAAAGTCCAGGCCAAAAAATCATGTATGTCAAAACAAAACCAAGAAGCTTTGGGATTATTCACAATCTTCTTTAAACCTGGCCCTCCTTTCCTGCCTCATTCACTCATTGGGCGGCTTGACTTCGCTGCTGTTTTCCTCTACCCCGTGCACCGCTCTGCCATGCATCATAGGGTAAGGAAAAGCAGCAGTGCCACAACCATAACCAAGATCGGCGAGACGGGACAGCGCTTTGATGCTGCCTGGAGGTCTCCCTGGGCTGACTTTGTATCCCGCAGCTTTGGTTGTACCCAAAGGTCTGCCTGGACTTGTCTTAAATCCAGCCGCTTTGGTGGTTCCCAGGGGTCTGCCGGTGCTGGTCCGGTATCCTGCTGATTTGGTGGTTCCAGAAGGCCGGCCACGCTTACCAGATCGATTGAGATTTTTCTTTTTCTTCAGTTCATCTTTTATCTCTATGCTTCTGCCACTTGTAGTCTGCAAGTGTGTTTCATTTAATGGGTCTGGCCTCTGACAAGCCATTGGTTTGTGGCTGACTGTGTGACTATATTTGCTTTGCTGGGAGGAATATATGTCAAACTGATCGGCAGCTCTCATGGCATCTTCACTGAGGCAAGAAGGCTTGCCAGGCCCACAGAAAGCTGGATTACTGCTGGCGACAGGATGCATCATTTTCTACCAAAAATAAAATACAAATATGCATAAATACACATATACAAATATATATCTGCATGACAGCATTCAGTGGGAAAATAGTCTATGTTCCCACAACTATGCAGGCTACCTAAAATTAGGCTGACCAGGCAGGACTCCAGACCACTTATAAACAAACACACAACGGCAGATTCAAAGATACTTGTTTTTTTCAATTTAATCACAGGTAGATACAAACACCATATAAACTCAACGATAATATTGATATAGTAGCTATCATATTCTCTGCTTAGGAAATTAAAGGGACCATGAGTAGAAAATAAATGTTATATTCTGTAGGAATACATTCTATATTCCTATATAATCTATATTCTCTTTTTTTTTTAGATCACTAAACCCCAAAAGGATAACAGTAAAGACAAGAACTCTTATTAACATGATTCTTTTTTTCAGTTTGCCTAACATTCTTAGAATGTCTCCCTTTGGCCTTTTATTGTATTTCTCACATATATACTTCTGATCTGGCCACTGTTTCTATGACTTACTCATCATTACTACAATTTATTATTTATACAGAATCCTGAGTATATGTTACACTTTACAAAAGATGGAATGTACCAAACAAGGAACACAATCTCTTGGCCCAACGTCCGGATCCCTTCAAACTACTCTATTCAAACAGAAGGCAGTACCAATATAAAGAGTAAACAAAGGTTTCCATTAGCTAAAATGAGTGAACATTTATATAAACAACTGAGACTTATATTACAAAAGTATGGGTAAAAACCATAACGAAATACTTTATTTTGAAGGGCTGGTTATTAAGACAAAAAGTTGAATGTACATCACTGCTTTTTCCCTTGATCATAAATAGCATGTAGATATGTTTTCCTTACAAGAACCCTGTGACACACAGCCAAAGTCTCTGCTCCGTCTGTGAGGGCAACCTGAGACTTGTTTTCTCTTTATAAAGGCTGTATTACCACCACCACTGTGACAAACCAGGCCTAACAGCTGCATCATTAAAACACACAGAAAACGAAGAGTTTACCAAAAAGATAAATATATGGGTTCCAATTCGGATTTAGAAGAAGAATCTCAAATGTACATGAAGGCCTAGCCCCAAGTTAGATATTTCCTTACACCCTTACTACATGCAAAACTGCACCAAAACCTCACAAAAGCAGTTACTCTCAGAGGCAAAAAAACAATTAATGTGAGTCAAAACCACTGTAAATTTATTTCACCTTATAAAGGCCAAAGGAAATGGGGATCAAGTCACAGAATTGAACTCTGTTAAATTACTAAGTATTTGCTGAAAAATCAACAGATACAGAGCTGTTAGCCAGCTGGCTTAAAGTCTTAACTATCAAGGAAAATCACTGACAATGAGAAACTACTTGTTTATGACAGAAGCTTTATAGACTTCAGCTAAACACAAATATAAAGGAGTAATTCTTCACTCATTCCCCAGGGTTACAGTGAGAACTAGGTTAGTAATTATTATCACTAGCTCAAATTCTAACTTCAGATGAGAAATAAGGAGAGATCATCAAAATGTGTTCAAAATGTATTAACATTAGCTGAAAGTTAATAGTTTTTTAATATTTTCTGTGTGTCAGGTAATAGGATTACACTTTGCACATCGCCTGATTTAATCATCACAACTCTAAGAGGAGCATACAATTATTAACTCTGTTTTACAGAAACTGAGGCAGACTTCAGCAACTTCCCAGAGTCACACATTAGGAAATGGTAAAGCCAAATACAAATCAAGATCACCTGCCTTCAGAACCAACAATATCGGTATAGTGTAAAACTATACCAGGGTTTCTCAATACTAGTACTGTTATTTGGGTCAGGTAATTCCTCATTGTGGAGGGTTGTCCTGTGCATTGTAAGATGCTTAGCAGCATCCCTGGCTTCTACACGTAGATGTTAGTAACTACATGTTCTTCTTTCTCCTCCCAATTTCTAATAACCAACAATTTCTCCATACACTGCCAAATATTCCCTGGGGGACAAAATCCACCCCCTACAATGAGAATCACTTGCTATACTAAAATAAAAATATAGGACTTAATTAAAAATATTGCTGTTTAAGTTTTTATTTTTATTTACTTTTTTAGCCCCTACCTATTCAAACATTCCCAAAACCTTTCTGTTGATAACATCTATAAAGTGAAACAGATTGGTTTTCCAAATTGAAGAAAAGCCAATATTGGGATTTGTGCAGGGACCAACCACATTCCTCTCCCCTTCAAGTTATAAGTTAATTGAGAAATATGCACAGGCATTATAAGAATCAAAACACTAGTTTATTTCCAATAAAGATGGAAAAGAGACCAATTGCAAATACAAAGAGAAACATATTCAGACTTTTGAGCAGAATATTGTAGGAGAAAAGGTGACCCCTTTTTCAATTTTATTATTCAGAAATCACCCTTCTGGAAAGCTCTAGTAAAAAGAGACAGAAAGGTCCAAATTCTCTTCCACAGGAAGTAAAGGGAGAAAAATTTTTTCCCTACAATCTGTTTCACTGCTTTATAGTTCATGCCTTTTAAGTTCCTATCACTAACTTACCAATACCTTCCCTCTGGACCCTATTACCTTTAACTTTATTTTTTCTTAATATATCAGAATATTTACCATCTTAATAGATGGTAAAACACTCAGGATATACAGAATCTCAACTTACATTTATGTTAGAATTTTATTTTACTTGAAAACTTTTATAAGAATCTATTTCAGCCAAACTGATGACATATGCTGAAAAGCAAGAACTCAAATGCTCCCGCATTAACATCAGGCTTTTAGAAGCACAATGCTGTTAGACATCCTTTACTCAGAAGCCAACCAATACTGGGAAAAAACACGACAGACAGCACCGTAAAAAAACAGTCCTGCCCTGACTGGTGTGGCTCAGTTGGCTGGGTGACTTCCTGCGAAGCAAAAGGCCTCGGGTTGGATCCTGGGTCTGGGAACAGGCCTGGGTTTCGAACTCTACCCCCCTCCCCGAGGCCTGGGAGAGGCAACAGTTCCATGTCTCTGTCCCTCTCTTCCCTTCTCTCTAAAAATAAATAAATAAGATCTTTAAAAAAACTTTCCCAATGAAAAAAAATAAAGTAGTACTTCAATTTAAAAAAAAGTACCCTTCCCCAATTCCTTTAAACTTTTCCAGAAACGTATGCATTTGGTTTGTATTATGTTAATTTACCTCTGACAAAGCTCACATTTACTGAGGACCAATCCCACGCAAAACAGTATTCTAAGCACTAATACACAAAATAGGAGTAAACCTGTTAATTCCAACAAAAAGACAATGACACACGGACTTAAAGTACATTTCTAAGGGAGGTTTCTATATGTTCTGTATTTTCCTTCCCTGCTACTGCCAAGAAAACAGTACAGTATTTTACTTATTCGCTAACTACGTAACGAGCTGGGCAAGAAATTTATTTTAACAGTTACCCATGTAAATAGTTATCTAAAAAAAGAAACAGAGCTAAAACCAATCTTTCTCTACTTTCCGATTTCGACCTGTTAAGATTGCACCATTAGATCCTTGTGTGTGTAAACTATTTACATGGAAGTGTAAGTGCACCATATCTGTATATACAGGCATTAATCCTACACTTAATAATCCTCCCCTACCCCCACTTCAAGGCTTGCCAGCTCACAGTTCTTTCTTGAAGGACTCTTCCCACACTGCATACAGAGTTTGTTGAAAGTACGCAGAGCACATTTCCTACGTCGGAATCAATACCACGTTTCTAGAAAGTTTGGACTTAATGAAAGACAAGCGTTACAGAACACACTGTGTGTGGACTATCAACAGTTAATTAATTATCTATTAAAATAGTTCACTGAATATAAAGGAGCCAACTAAGAACTTCTATATATTTTAACTATGACTACATTAGATTTTTTAAAGCATACACTAAATTTTGCCATCCCCTGGAGTTGTTCTAACGGTGTGTGCAGCCCGTAAAGTCTTCCGGTGAGCTGTTCTTTATGAAATAATTCCTTTCCCTCGGCTTGAGGGGTGGTGGTCATTGCCGCTAACATGAAGAACTATATTTTCAGAAACTTTCAAAACATTCATGAAGCTTCCTAAACACGGAGAAAATCTTCCTTTCAAGAATTCCAAGTTCTGCCCTCTTCCAAAGATCCAACGTCACATAATTCTCAGAGATTTATTTCAGATCATTTGGCTTCGAACAATTGTACAGGATCATAGACGAATTTAAACCTCTAAATGAAAGTCCATTTGTGACTCACCCACCTCCATCACCCAGAAAGTCCACGCAGCAAAGACCAAACAAATGCCAACAGCTCCGCGTCCTGCCCACCACGGAAAGTTTTGACACTAGGGCAGAGCGTATAACGGCCTCCTTTGTCTTCTTTCCACCCCTTAATTGCGCCCCATGGCGCAGCTTCCCCTCTGCCAGAATCCTTAGCAGGCCTTGGGAAACGTAGTACCTGTTGTGCCTGAAGGCGATTATTACTGTATCAGCAATAACAACTTTGCAGACCATACACGCCCATGCTTACAGAAAGGGCTGTGCGCCCTCCATAATCGAGACCTCCCGCCCGCCGAGCGAGCACTCGGAGTTGGGCAAGCTGTAGAAGTCCACAGTCCACTCCACCAAGACGTCCCCTTCGAAGAGGGCTGCTGATTGTGACCTCTGAGGAAAGAAAGGATGACCCCTCCCGTCCGCAGCAAAGGAATTTCCCCCCATTAATGGCTCCAAGCCGAGAGAAGAGCAGGGCACGGCCGGGGCCCCTCCTCTCGCTCCGGGCTAGGCCAGAGCTCCTTCTCAGGCGCGGGTCCGAGACCTCGCCTCACCAGCTGGCAGGGTCCCGTTCTCGCCATCGCCTTGACTTCTCTCTGAAAGCCCGCGGCCCCAACGCTACTCCCAGCCGAGCTGACAACTCCCCGCGCGTCCACCTACCTCAGCAGCTAATAGCCCGGCCCCTCAGAGCGCCCAGGGGCTGCCCATCGGCCGCGAACCTCACGCTGGCAATGCTCCCTTCCAAGCCCGCCGCCTCTGCACTGCACGGAGAAGAGCCCAAGGTAGAGTGGCAGGCAGCTAGGGCGGCGGCGGCGCGGTGGAGGATGGCTCCCGACTTCGGCTGCGGCCACAGTTCAGGGTCCTGCCCTGGACGCCAAAGGAAGAGGCCAATACAATCCCGTACTGAGAGGGGGCGGGGTGGGGCGTGCACGAGCTCGCGAGAACCGCGCACGAGCACGCACATCGCGAGATCCAATCTCCCGCCCACGACCAGCACGCAAGTTCGGGTAAGCAGGAAGCCAGAATGCGCTTGCGTGTCCGGGGACAAGCAGGAGGCGGGGTTTAGGCTTCTAGTGTCTCAGGGTCTCGTAGACTCTGGGCTGCAGCTGGGATGGAGGGCCCCGCCAAAAGGGAAATAACTTCAGTGAGTTGTTTCACCCCAATTCTGTGATGCTAAACTACTACTGACCCCATTTCTCAGGTTACAGGATTAGTAAATGGTGGAGTCAAGATTTGAGTCCAGCAGTTTCGTTCCAGCTTTTAAGCGCTGTTGGCACAGATTTACTTTCTTATTGTGCTAGGCATTGCTCCAAGCATATTAAAAAGACTCAGCCTCTGCCCTGTAGTTGCTTATGTGCGGGTAGAGTGAGACCTCCACCTGCAAACAAAATGGAAGTATCCAAATAAAAGGTGGTGTTTGGATTTTCAGGTCTAGGATTACATGATAATGAAATGCCTGATTTTATGGGACACCTTATAATTTAAAGTTTTTACATCCATGACCTCCTCAGAATTGCCATATTCTTCATTTCATCATCAAAGGATGAGACAAAAAGTACTTTGCTTACAAACTCGCCCACCCTTTTAGGTAGTTATTGTTGAGATTTCTGGCATATCAGTTACCCCATATAAAACCACTTAGAAGGGGTTAGTTTCCCCAGTTCTTCCTTCCATGAGTTTGAAAATGTCAGAGGCCAGCACCTAGAATTAGGAAGGCTGCTGAGAGGGCGACACTTGATTAGAAGTGCAAAGAGGCTAGAGTGGCCTGTCTTTTTTGCCCAATCAGTGTTTGAGGAGATGATTCTCAGCACCAAGCTCCAACATGACCACAGAGCAAGTTCCTTGGCCAAGTTCTGCTGTCAGTAGGAAAGAAAGGAGGTGCGACTTTTCTGGGTGAATACACAAGCCAGGACCAAAATCAAATTCAGTACATAAAACAGGCAGACCCATTCATTTTCTGGCAGGCAGTGTTTCATAACTTGATTTTAAGTATCATTCTAATTAACTACTATGAAATACTAGAAAACAAGACTGGCCATACTAGTATTATATATAAAATGAAAATACCCATATATAAAACAGCTGAAATGTGTACACATTACTTTAGGGCATATTAAATATCCTTTCAACAAACTAAAATGTTTTCTCTAAGCATGACTTCTTTTTTAAAAGGAATTTCAGAATGCATTGTTTCCCATACCACATCATCACTGTTGCAGATCCGTAACTCAACTTTTACCTGAAATAGCATTTGCATATAAAACCACTTAATGGAAACTTTTGTATTAACAAGGTCAAATAAGCCCAGTGGAGAAGGAGCCAAAATAACAGAGAAGTCAGATATTCCTGGGTTTGAATGCAGTTTTGTCATTTGACTCCTTTGGTATCCTGGGCAAATCACTGCTATGAAGACAATGCCTTCCTTGTAGGGCTGTGCAATTAAATGAGCTACTAGATGACTATAGATGTGCTTTTAAATTCTAGGTCTACCACTTCCTAGCTGTATGACTGTGGATAAGTGATTAGTCAATTCAATTCAACAGGTATTTATTGAAGCAAGGAACTACATGATGCCATTTCAGATAAAAAAGAACTAAGGTTCAAAGCATATACTAGGGATACAGGATAGACATGGTCTCTGACCTAAAGAAGTTAACATTTGGCCCTGGCTGGTGTAGCTCAGTGGATTGAAGGCGGGCCTGCGAACCAAAGGATAGCAGTTCAATTCCCAGTCAGGGCACATGCCTGGGTTGCAGGCCAGTTCCCAGCAGGGGACGCAAGAAAGGCAACCATACATTGATATTTCTCTCCCTCTCTCCTACCCTTCCCCTCTAAAGATAAATAAATTAAATCTTTTAAAAAACGTTTGCATTTGGTGAAGTAGACAAAAACTCAATCAGTATAGCATTAAATGAAAAGTGATCTGCTGTTTTCTGATAATTATCTCAGGTTGGTCTTAATGAGATACACAATTCAGGTACAACATACCACTAATTCTGGAAGTAGAGGTTTTTTTCAAGAGCATAGCCATTTATCATCACTTCAACTGCAACAAGAGCACACTTTCCAATCCCACATTATGTGACTTACCTCCCATTTCTTCTTCAAAAGCATGCACACTTGCCTCGACTAGCGTGACTCAGGTGGTTGAGTGTTGTCCCGCAAAACGGAAGGTCACCAGTTGGATTCCCAGTTGGAAATCCAGCACATGCCTGGGATGCAGGCCCACTCTGTTTGAAGCTTGTGCAGGAGGCAGCCAATTGATGTTGCTGTCACACATCAGTGTTTCTCTCCCTCTTTTCTCCCTCCCTTCCCCCCTCTCTAAAAATAATAAATAAAATCTTTAAACAAAAATAATGTACATCCTTGTAATACAATTTGGACTCAAACTTTTTTTTTCCTTCTCCAATAGCTTCAGCCTGGCCCGGCCAAACCACAGGCCAAACCACAGAGGCAAATCACCAGTTAGTAAGATTTTTGAATAATAAAGGGTCACTTATATGTGCAAAAGGAAGGACATAAAAAGAATTTGTCTGGAGCTGAGAGATGGCTGCCTCCAAAGACCTTTCAAATGAGGCAGCAAGTGTTCTTAAATACTTTAATTTCAACAGAAAGATATACACAGAAAAAAAGGAATCTCACTTTCTAGACTTTAGTGCACCACTGATTGTCCTTACCAGGTACACGGCCTATAAAACAATTTTGAAAGTTATAGCAATATTGAAAGATATCATAGGAAAAGCCACTCCCATTTACCTGCTGTAGTGATAATAGTATCAATATTTACTGAATGCTTACCACATATATACCAGACACTGTCTTTCTATGCTTTAAGGCTTTCTGTGTTATTACTTCACCTCATTTTCACAACTCCAAGAAATAGGTATAATATTCTCATTTTATATATGAAAAAACAGACGTTTCAAAGCATTTGAGCAACTTGCCTAAGGTTGTCCAAGTACCTCCCATACCTGTAAATTTATTTTTAATTGTGTATATGAACAGTTGTACCAGTCCTGTAACAAAATATTATACATGATATATTTTGTAACAACACATCATAAAACCTACTAAAAAAATGTAAAGGATGATTTTAAAATAAATACAAATAGATGCTCTGGTGCAGTGCTCCAGCTTTCCAATGGCTTGCTGTATGCGTGCCCGGCTTTTCAGACTATTGCTTTGTATCAGAGATGTCAAAATCCAAGAGCAAAAGAAAGTGAAGATCATCAGTTGTTTTCAAACTTCAGTGTGTATCACAGAATCATTACCACCCCAGACACACTAATAATAGCAACAGCAGACCAATAAAAAGTTACAGAGGAACTTATGCTCTCTTTGAAGTTCCCAAGCATGCACTCCGCTGTTCTCTCCACCAAGCTTTCCAAATCTGAAACTGGGCCTGGGATGGCTTTTGGGATAGAGAGGACTCATTTTAAAAAATGCACAGTATAGTTCTGGGAATCCCAGCTCCCAGAAGGCTCTCTTAGGCAAAGGCATGGAGAAGAAACACTCCCTTCGAAGATCTTTGCACTGGCTGGACCCAGGCACCTGACAGCCTCCAAGGAATTCAGGAATAAAGGCCAAGGACACTGCTAGAAGTGCCTGGAATTGATAGGCTGCTAAAAATCCATCTACTACAAAGTGCCAAGTTCAAATGACATGCTTTTTCTGTGGACAAAGAGCACATTTCTGACATGTTCTTTATTCTATAAATAGGAAAAACTGTAAAAGGGAACTAAGATTTAAAACATGTACTACCAGGATTTTCCAAATATTAAAAATGATTAGGATTTTTAAAAATTCTAAACTTTTTTACCATAATACCAACAATGTATGAGAGAGTAACTCTGAGTTACAGTTCTCCAAAAGGGTTCAAACTTTTTCATTTCATAGTTTTCCCCTACAGAACAAAGTTAATGCAAAGTTAAAATTTCTTTTTGAAGGCTGGAGCTTCAAAATCATGAACTCCTATATAATGCTGGTGCCATATTTGGAAGAGAACAAGGTCAAAAAAAAGAATCGAAAGTAAATTCTTCACCAGTCATGTGATTTACAGTAGGTACTTACCATACAAATATAAACTAAGCCAAAAGGTACTAAAAAGGCGAAACCATTAATAATTGTGGCAATTTTGCAAAGAATACATTTGTTTACATTTTTTCTCCACATTTCTACTTGGCTTCTTGCCTGAGGAAAATTGTAAGTTGATAAAGAACTTACAATCTTGCATCAAATATCTGCAATTGGTAACATGTCACGGAATCTTTAAGTAGGGAAGGAAATGTAGCTCCATTAGCTCCAGAAAGCTGGGCTAAGAGACTGTATTTTTTATTAGGCAGTGTGAATAAAGATGTTGCTAAACTCCAAGTTAAAGACCCATTCAACTGAGATTTTATTGAGGTGTTCTGAAGGTTATACTTAAATAGAATATAAAGTTAAGATAGCCCATCTACCCCTCCAGACATACTCATTTATTTGCATTCTCTTTATATTTATTCACACAACATTTTCAAACATTAACTTCCACTTTCAAGTAAACAAATATTTTCAGGGGGAAAGCTTTTTATGCCAGAAACAGAAAGTGTAAGAAAATGTCAATAAATTCCAATTCTTATTTAAAACTATGTAACAAAATGCGAAGAACTGGTAGCTCCAGACTCAAGTCTGAGGAAGAGCATTCTCACGCACCACACTGGGCTAGCCACGCAGAGCTCCTGCCTGCTCAGAACACTCAGCATCATCTATAAAGCACCGAAATGGAGCATTTTACTGTAAACAAAGTGTAGCTTTTTATCCTAGACTTCAATGCAACCACCATCCCTCCTCCCCAGCTCCTATCTAAAGCAAATACTGTGTTATCTGTCGTTAAATGACTGTAGCAGATGGGTTTATAACACAAAGAAAGGCAGCACAGGGAAAAGAGCTCACACATAGCCAAGTTACACATTTGGAGGCTGGGCTCTCTAGCCTGGGATTCTTAAAATGCTAATGTGTTACTTAGGAAAGGACCCTAGTGCTGGCTTTGTGGGAATTATATAATCTCAGGCATTCAAGAGCTGGCTCTACTCAGACAAACACCTCTGTATGCGGAGGGGCTGCCTGCTTCAAAGGAACCGCCACACTCCCAGATGCACTGTGCCTACCAGGTGAACACCAATGTGCACCCACAAGGCTAGCAGGACCTGAAGTACAGCAAATGATAAAGTGTTTAAAGGGAGCTGGAGAGAACCTAGCCATTATCATTTAATTCTATACTTTCATATTCACGCTAAGAGTGTCACTGTGGAAAGCACCAACTGGCACATGAACCAATTATTTCCCCTACAGCTTATCTTATGCCAGATACAAATATCATCAAAGACTAAGAGCTTCTTTAGGAACATATCTTTGAATAAAGCTGTATATTTAGGGTAGTAAGTCGCCAGAATTTGAAAATAAACACAGAGCCCTGACCGGTGTGCCTCAGTTGGTACAGCATCATTATGCAAAGCAAAAGGTTGCAAGTTCGATCCCCGAGCAGGGCACATGTCAGGGCTGTGGGTTTGGTCCTGGGTCGGGGCACATACCAGAGGCTACCAATCGATGTTTCTCTCTCACATTAGTGTTTAATTCCCTCTCTTTCTCCCCTCTCCCCAGTAAAAATAAAATAAGTGAAATCTTTAAAATAAACATAAAATACAATACTTTGCTGCCATGACTACCAATATAAGCAAATTCAGATAAACAGCAGAAAACATTACAGCAAAGATAATTTTAGGAAAATGCAGACTAAACAACTTTATTTTATAAGGAATTTAGAAAATATGACCAAATACTGGTATTTCATTAAAAACAAATTCTGTATCATTCAAATTTTAAAAATCAAGGAGTTGATGTGACACTAAAAATGTAGTAACAGAGAAATGTGTTTCATTTTAGAACAAAATACTGGCAATGGTCTGTAACAACTAGATACACAAACATAAATTAGTAATGCTGAAATGATGTAAAACGCTGAACCCCACAGCGATCCAGCGGGCTGAATGAGCACCAATTACCACCACGGCAGGACTGCCGCACATTCTATGGAAGAAAACAAACTACCTCTAGGTGATAAAAATAAGAAAATAAATAAGCTGTGGGGGGGAAAAGGAGCCCAAGATGCCTGGAATTTTAGAGTAAATGATTTATTTGGTTCTACTGACATATTTTTTCTGTTTTCTTCCTCTAAGAAAGACAGTGGATATGTGAGGCATCTAAGAATATTTCCCAGTTATATTGTCATTTTTCAGTAGTGATACTATGCATTGCAGAAATAATGATCAGTACTCGTCACTTTAACCACTGAATGTACTCTTAAATTGATTTGTTTTAGCAGCAATAGTATCCTTTCATTCTTTTCTAAAAACTCCAAGTCAAGAATATTTGAAGGAACCATCTCTTAATTTAGAAATGTCTATTTAATTCCTAAAATTTTTTTTCTATCACTTCTTAAAAAAGAAGTGACAATAATATATAAAGTTATAATATACCAGGAATCTTGAAAAGAATATTAGATAATCCAATTACAACAATTTAAATTAGAATATTTGAGGGAATATATCTAAGGGCTCAAAATGTAATTTATGATTTCTTGTGAACTAAATTTGACTGAGAGGTGATTATGTCTAAGTCTACAACATGGGATGATGTTTGAAAATTTTAAAGAAAATTCACAACCTACACAATAATCCTAAAGAAGAACTAGATATAAAATCAGCAGGGTATTTCTATGTACATATGTATAAACAAATATTTTCAGGAGGAAAAAGGAATTATATTAGTATTTACAGACTCAAATCACTTTTTTAAAATGAAGATCAGAAAGAGAGTTAGCAGACAGGTATAGAGCCAGAGGCTGTGAGGGGGACCTGAAAGTAGCAAATACGAAAGCTCTTTGCAATGTAAAGAAATGCAAAAGACTCTTATACTACAAATCTTTAATTTTACAAAACCAAAAAGCAATCCAACTATTGCCCATTTATGATGATAAAAATTGAAACAAAAACTGAACCCATTTTGTAAAAATCCTATTATAACATTCTTAAATCCAGTTCATATTGTTCCACTGAGTTAAGTAAGATTTAGGCTCAAGGGGGACACAGAATTAAACAGTTCTCCTTTCCTGAAGGGATGATCACAGTTTCAGCGCAAGAGGACGAGATGAAAAGCCCCTCAGCAACTTGTGCGCTTTATTAACTTCAATAGAAAGTCCAAATAGTTCCCTTTTTTCAAACTTCTGGAATACTACCCAGATATTTAAAATGTTAATATTTAAGCTTTACAATAAAGGACATCATACTCTGAAAACAGGCCTGCTTTAAATATAGTTTGATAATTCTAGGGGTACTTACTGCAAGAAGATTTCTTTAGCAAATACTGGTTTCTCGTATTTAAAAAATCAGCAAGGCAGAATTTTAAAAATCTTAATTTACAATACAGTGTAAACTGCAGACAACAACTGCCACAAGTATCATGACCGGCACAGGTAAAGAGTTTTTTTCAGATGTTTTATAAGACTTTATATCTTCCTTTATTTGTCGGTTGGTATGAATTTTGCTATAATAGAGAATAAAAGATACATGGTAAGAAAAGGTCAAAGAAAAAAACAAACACACATTAAGGAAATTTTCTTTATAAACTACCAGATATTTAAAATAAAGACGTTACTCTCGCATGGAGGCAGAAAGAACTGCCCAATAACGAATCATTTGTGTTCACTCGACAGCTCCTGGACAACTGTTCCGAACTGACTAAGGGTGGTGGCGTCAGGTTCTGTCTCTATCACTCCCTGATGGAACACTCTTAAGCACTTGATTTAAACTTTGTTTTTCTTCTTCCCTCTTGTTTTGTGTACCTTCTATTCTTTAAACTTCTTATCCTCCCCCAAAGAATGTTCTATACAGAGATTTTTAGAAAAGGCCTCCAAAACACATTCTTAGAGAAAGGGTAACATCTCCTGCCAAAGGGTCCTCATTCTAATATACAAACTGTACAGAGAGTTTATAAGCTTCAACCAACAGTAAAGACACAGGGCTGTTCTGCCTCCTTTGGAAAGCTGGTCCATGAAAGGTGCCTTTCCATAAGCAAATGAAGTCCTTACCCAAGTGTAAAAACACTAACAACACCTGTACTGGCAGAAAAATGTAGACAAACTAGAATTTTCACACAATGCTGGAGGGGATGTAAATTAGCATAGCCACCTTGGAAAATTATTCCATAATACCAACTTAAAGCTAAACTGCACATACCCTGCAACTAGCGAGTCTACTTCAAGGTTTTATAACCAAGAGAAAAGCATCCTGATGTGTATCAGAGAGACAAGGAATAGAATATTTATAGAAGCATTATTCATAAAAACCCAAAACTAAAATAATCCCAAATCCAATATACAAATAATCGCATGTTCACACAAATACTATATAGCCATGAAAAAGAATGAATCACAACTGTTTCATGGAATAAGGATTGATTTCCTAAAAGTAACGTTGAGTATAAGAAATTAGATATGAAAGAGTACGTAGCAGTTGATTCCACTTTACATGGAATTAAACAAATAAGCAAAACTAATCTATGATTTTAAAAGTGATTGCTGCCCTGGCTGATATAGCTCAGTGGACTGAGCACGGGCTGCGAATCAAATGGTGGCTGGTTCAATTCCCAGTCGGGGCACATCCTGGGTTGGGGGCCAGGTCCCCAGTGGGAGCCACATGAGAGGCAACCACACATTGATATTTCTCTCCCTCTCTTCCCCTCTCTCTAAAAATAAATACATAAAATATTTTTAAAAAACGAGAACACTGTTACATCTGGGGGAGATGAACAATGAAGAGGGGCCTGAGGAGGGATTCTGGGACACTAGTGGATGTTCTACATATCTCGGTATGGATAGTGACCACGTCACTGTGCTTATTACTCTGTGAAAATTCATCAAGCTGTATGTATGATTTGCATACTTTTCTCTATGTTACAGTCTAACAGAACATTTATTAAAACAACAAATTAAGTCCTTGAGGTTTTCACTCACCAGCCGGATCAGCTCTTCTTTAATGAGCCTGGTGATCTCTGCCTTCGCTTTCTGCACAGCCAGTTCATTGGCACCTGGTAAGAGTGGAAACATTATTTATTTGTTATCACTAGAATTACACTGGGTATTCATCCATGTCATGGCGAGCCACCAGGGACACTATAGATGACTTCCAGGACATTGTGCTGCCTGCCAAGACAGCCTTTCACTACCCAGAACAGCATTTACATTATATAATGGCTGCTTATTATTCTCACCCCTTCTGGAGCTTTGAGTGAAACCAATGAGGTCACATCACAAGTAGTCTTAAAGAGTTCTGTATGTTGATTAGGGAGAGTGAAGAAAAGATGATTAGTAATTTGTTCAAAGAGAATAAGAAAAGTTAAAGGGAAATATAACTTTCTTGGTTCATTCATTTAACAAATATTTATTGGACATTTTCACAACATTATGTTCTTTAAAGTCAACAAATGTTTCAGAAAGGTGTCATCTGAGCAAAGTCTTAAAGATGAATGGAGAACTCACCAAGCTAAAAGAGAAGAGATGGCATGGAGAATATTTTGCAAAGGGAATCACATGTGCAATGGCAAAGATGAAGAAAGACATGCTTAAATACTGTAGGTAAAAGACATATATCGTGGGTGGAACAGAATGGGGAAGGATGTGGCAAGGTAGCCAAGTGGCTGAGGCAAGCTGGAGACATTCATTCACACAGTTACTAATTCAAGAAACATTAAGTACCCATGATGTTTGACATGTTGTGCAAGAGTTATTATACAGAGAATTCTGTGCTCGCTAGTCTCACAGACCACTAGAAAAACCACCGTGTGAAGATATCACAACCGGATGAACAGCTAGGAAGTAGTCTGCCAGAATAACTTTTAAATGTCACTTCTTCCAAGCAGCGTTCCCCGACTTCCACACAGTTAGGTGTTTTCTCTTCGGTGTTCTCACAGGATTGTGTTCATACCACCATGAAAGCACTTTTTTTTTTTTGGTTGAATGGACAAAATGTTTTTTCTGACTAGATGTGAACAGTAAAGAAGAGATACAAAGTAACATGCTGAGAGTTGAGCAGAAAGTAAAATAAGAATAAAGAAGATATTGAATCCAAGAGAAAGAACAGGTGTTATCAGCAGTGATGGTGGACACAATTCAATTCTGTGATCACTGTAGCTGAGGTGCTCTTGGGACATCAGCTGGAAGTGTTAGTAATGCCAAAGGAAATATGGACCAGTGGTTCAGGAGAGCTGGACATCAGAGAGCCATCAAGGGGACATGTGAAGGGATCTGGGGCCCAGGACAACGACACGGAGGAGGTATGTCTACATGGACAACACAGTGAACGCTAAGAGGAAAAAGCAGCAGACTAGAGATTAAGAACTAGGAGTGGCATGTCAAAGAATAAAAGGGGCCCTGACTGGAATGGCTCAGTCGGTAAGGCATCCCGCAAAGCAAGGGTCACGATTTGATTTCTGGTCAGGGCACGTGCCTGGCCTGCAGGTTCAGTCCCAGGTCGGGGTGGTGAACAAGAGGCAACCCGTCAGTATTTCTTTCTCATATCAATGTTTATCTCCCTTTCTTTCTCCCTCCCTTCCTTCTCTCTGAAAATAAGTAAATAAAATATTTTTTAAAAAAGAATAAAAGGAAATCTGGGCTTGCATGCAGTGAACTGTATTTTAATTATTCTCTATAAGAAAACAAAATGAGGAAAATAATTCACGAGAAATGGGCAAAGTTTCCAACTTACTACATGTGAATAACCTTGTTGACCCCAAAGAGAAGGAAGGAGGGGAGGAGGGGAGAAGAAATGATTTAACGACAGGAAGGAAAGGGCCATGAGTACAGCTGCGAAGTTGCAGCAACGTATCTGAGTCCTCCAAGCTCCGCCAGCAACCAAGCATGACACGTTAAAGCTGCGGGTACTGGAAGGGAAGAGAGGGAGATGAGAGTGAAGACAAAAGTAGAGTCAAGAGCCAAGCCAGACTGAAGATTACACCAAAAAGAAATCAGGAGGAAAATATGCTGCTTGGCACGAGTTGGTGTGAAGCTTGCTGATATTCTGTGCTATTTTAAGAAGAAGGAAAATGACTCTCACCTAGGCTCAAATGGAAGAATGACTTTTCTATTTTAGTTAAAGCCTGACCATTTGGACCAGTTTAAATTTTTGACTTACATAGCTTCTTTAGGTAATAGGTTACATATGTTTATAAGCTGCCATGAAAAAGAGGCATTTCCTTTCATTGGTCCTAAAACAACTCTGGCTGCTTTTAAGGGATTCTCCACTAATAAAAGGAGGGTCACAAAACAGGCTATAAATTATACAGGGTGGCTAGGCACGTAAGTCCTTCCTGTTCTCCTTCCCGCTGCCTGGTGGGAGGCCTGGAGCTGCTGAGCCTACAGAGCCTCTAAGGAGCCAGGCAGTGGGGTCCCTTCAATTACAGAACGAGAAACAGATGACACCAGGCTCCTTCCAACACCTGTGTTCATCCTATTAGTGTTCGGCTGATTTGGTTGGAGTTTCAAAATCTAAAAGATCCTTTAAATTCTAATCATCTATGAAAATCTGCACAGATCTAGATCATTTTAATTACCAATTCCCAGCTCCTATGCAGTACCTTATGTCTGCAGAATTTTCAAGATTCATTTTTGACAAGGTTATCTTTATCCTGGGGAGGAGGTGCTTGGATTATAAAAATTAGACATTATTTCTTGAGTTGACAGTGAAGAGAAATGGCCAGAACCACTCTAAGTGAATGGAAAAGTCAACAGAAGCTGTGGACTTCTCACGTCATATCACTTTGCAGTATAGGGGGTGTGTTCTGATAAAGTTCTATGTAAACTGAACTATGATACATTAACTGTACTATATTAAACAAGCATAATTACCTTTAACTTAACAAATTACATAGAGGATCCTTTTTCAGAGCAGTCATGTCTCTGACTGGCCTCTTAATAAGGCAGGAATTTAAAATACTTGTTTTGCTTATATACCCATGTTATTCAAGCAGAGGCCAAAGGCTGACTCCACGTACACCAATGGTTTTGTCATCAGATCCACTGCATGACACTGTGTTTCCATCTTGCATAGGGGCCTAGTGAACAGAGCAGTAAGGGCAACCTGTCCAGTTCCAAATGCAGAAACATATCAGTGTAATTTTCTCTCCTTGAAAATCTGGGTGCTGGCAACCCACCTATATATTACTACAAAATAGTCACATGCTTTAGAAACACACTGAATAACTAGGAGACTAAGTCTTTCAGGATACACAAAAGGGTGCCATTTAAAAACATGACTTGAGCCTTGGCTGGGGTGGCTCAGTTGATTGAGCGCCAGCCTGAGAACCAAAGGGTCGCAGGTTCAATTCCTGGATCAGGGCACATGCCTGGGTTGCAGGCCAGGTACCCAGTAGGCGGTGCGTGAGAGGCAACCACACACTGATGTCTCCCTCTCTCTTTCTCCCTCTCTTCCTCTCTATCTAAATATACATAAAATCTAAAAAAAAAAATAACTTGAAATAGATATGAGTCGGTTTATCAAAGTCACAATCGTAAACAAAATATTAAATATGCTGATTTCTCATCCCACTTCCTTTGTACACCATTTAAAAACCTGTATGAATCTTATTACGCAGTAGTGGTAGAATGGTGAAAATCTAACGGCTGCATGTGGGTTTTACCTTGGCCACAATTCATCATTATTAATTTTAAAAAGTACAACAGAGTGACACTGGTGAAGATGGCAGAGCAGCCAACTGCAAAAGCCTGCTCCTCCACAAAAGCAGCAAATAAGCTTGCAAAAACTATTAAAATAAACTTTATCAGAACTCTGGAAACTAATCACAAGTTTACAACAAGCAGACAAGGACTTATTTAAAACAACAGATGAACCTTAGTAACCACTCTTCAGTGTTTTGACTGACCCCATCAGGCAATTCTGGCCAGGAAACCATTTCTAGTTAGAGGCAGATGGGATGCACAGCGCACACGTCTTTACGCTAAGAAGCCACATAGAAACAACTTGAGGTCACCAATTAAAAGCACAGTGACTAACTAGGCACAGTCCTAATTTAGTTTTTGTTAAATTCTCTTTGTTTTTGGCCAGAAAAAGAATCAAACCCTAAAAATAATTCCTAATATATAATTAAATTATTTTAGTTAGTAGTTCTTTCTTTTCCTTTCATTTACTTTAGGTAAAGTAAGAAACTTAACCTAAAATTATGGTCTTCACAAAAACCAAAGGAATCCCAAAATATAATAAGAAAACAATTAACTAGTGACAAATCTTTTTAACAATATACTTTCAATGGATCTAAATCAACTTCCATCGATCTTTCTAACAAAATTTAGAGCTGAGCTATCCATACAGTAGCCACCAGCCATAGGGCTATTTACATTTAATTTTATGAAAACTAAATGACATTTAAAACTTGGTCACATGGCCGTACTGCAAGTGCTCCATAGCCATCACGGTGAATTCTATTGGACAGTGCTGCTTTAGAGAGATCAAATGGATATGCCTGTCAAATAATATCTTGTGTCCTGAAAACAAGAGCCCACAGGCCTTAAACAGATGCATTATTCAGAAAACTCATCTACCATGTGCAGGCGCTGGGAACACAGAAGATAACAGTCACCGTGTTCTGGGCAGACAGACACAACAAGTACAAATACACTATAATTTCCATGTGATATGTACGGTGAAGAAACACAAAGCAGGTGAAGAGTCACACACAGAGTATGAGGTGCAATCAAGTCAAGGCCTCCTCGTTAGAACTGACATGTACGACTCAAAAGCACTGACTGAGCTGGTGTCTGAGACCATTTAGGCAACAGGCATGCAGACTCTGGGCTTACAGGACGCCACTGTCCCAACAACAGTACCCAACAAGATGAAGTCCGTTAAAAAGATAAAAAGGACCTAGCCGGGCCACTCCAAGTTTTTCAGAAAAATGTGCAGATTAAATAGAAATGAAGGGGGCAGGTTAACCTATTAGGCAGCAAAATAACACATTAGGAAAATAAATAAAAATGAAAAGTGTCTTTTAAATTTATACATGAATGTATGAAATAAAGGTTAAAAAGCAAACCAGATCACTCTTAGTTAACGCATTATTTCTATCCTTTCAGCTATGGTATTAATTGTCCTCTTGTTAGTTTTTTAAAGGTCTGTGCGAACTTTTATGGGCATAATTTCAGAGGCAATATTTGCTTAAACATTCATTAAGTGGACTATTAATATAGTTGATTTACTTTCTAACCTAAACTTTGGCCAGAATGTTCAACTGAATACAACTATAAACAGATTAATCCTTAAAACAAAATTCCTTTTTGTTTAGTTATTTTCAAATTTGACTTAATTGTCAAGACTGAAAGAGTCCCAAACATAGATCTTTCACCTTTGTATGTGTACTAAACTTCTAAATAAAATATGAAACTTTCAAAATATGTACTCCCTACTTTTTTAGAACTGATTTCACATTCTCTCTCTCTACTACATCTAGGTCAACCTTGAATCAGAAGCAACAGTACATACTTTCAATCGCCAAGTAAATTTTCCGCTCTCCCTCCTTGGGTTCCTTGCCAGGTGGGAAGTATGTTCCTCTGATTGTAATTGCAGCTTCGGAATATTCACTGATTCTCTGCAGAGCTTCCTTAGAGGTAACTTTCCACCTAGCAGTCTATAAAAGAAAGGGTGGGGAGAAAAATCACTTCATAACAGGATTTAAAAACTGAGTGTACTGACAAAAACCAGGCTGTCTAAATCCCAATATAGTCAATGTTACCATTGTAATTAACACCTTTATCATAAACTCACTTATATCCTAATGTACCTAGGCTGGTGTGGCTCAGTGGCTTGAGCACTGGCCTGAGAGCTAAAAGGTCGCTGGTTTGGTTCCCAGTGAGGGCACATGCCTGGGTTTCAGGCCAGTCCCCAGTTGGGGGCTTGCAGGAAGCAACCAATCAATGTATCTCTTTCACATTGCTGTTTCTTTCCTCTTTCTCCCTCCCTTCCCCTCTAATTAGTAAATTAAAAAAAAAAATCCTAATGTACCTAGAACATAGTCAACAAAAATGGAATTTCTACTGTTGTCTCCCCATCTAGATAAGAAAAAGTAAAGTAGCTATTTAAATGTTCATGGCACTTTGTAAAATATGATTTTCTAACAGCTATGCTATAAACCTGAAACTAATACAATACAAATAATATCGACTGTAAACTGTCATTTTAAAAATAAAAATAAATAAAATATTCATGGGTTTTAAAGAAGGGATTTTCACTCCAATGAAGCAAAATTTTCTACTCTACAATACAATTTTTAAACTTGTTACTTGCCTGTGGGAAGTCATTGATCTCTAATTCTTCCTCATATCTCTTAAAAGATTCATTCTGTCCACCATCCTGTCTCTCCTCTTCCTGTTTCTCCAAAGGTACATAATTGAGCTTGGCATTGATCTTCTCAGCAAGTTGCTCTGCAATGGTTTTTGCAGATACAGTGGGAGCCAGGATGGTGCCACCTCTGAGAATTGCATTGGTGGCCTGTTGCATCACATCCTGAAGTTAAAGGAGATCTACAGTCAAATCTCAAATGAGGGCAGAGACAAGATCAGGGACCCCACCAGTTACTCTCTGGAAAGCCACGAACTAACATCATCTTTCTAACGCAGAGTCCTACCGTATGTACACACTTTTAACTGACAGTTTGACATATCTATCTCCCTTACTTTGATGAGAAAACTACAGAACACTCAACTCTTCCGTTAAATAAGGTTCTACTGGATCATAGATAATTAACCAACACTTGATATTTAACAAAGTATATTTCTAAAATCATCTACATGCTTTGGGGCTCCCGAGAATTTTCTCTAAAATAGATTGTCCACTGCCACCACTAAGTTCCTTTTCTCCCCACAGCCCAACCCAACATTTAGCAAATTACAGTAAATGACTTACTCAGGACCTTTTTGGTTTTAATTTGAACTTAATTTTACTATATGCCTAACATGTTCAGAATTCTTCTGTGGGTAATACATGAATCATACCTCAAGATTTTCCAACAACGGTGAAAAGCTACAGCTATTTGATTTCTCCAACAGAGTCATTAACAGTAATAATCCCAGAAAATTTAGGTCCTGCCATCCCTGTTCTCAGAGGTGGCACAGGCCTGGGTACAGTCAACACTTCATGATAACTCAATGGTTAACCAAAACAGATGCACAGACCAGAGGAACCAAGCCCGCTTGTGGCTGCCTCGCTCGGTCAGCGCACTAGCCTCTGGCGTGGTCATCCCAGCTTAGGTGCTACAGACCTCAAACTATATAGCCTGTTAGACAGAGGGCCCTGCAGGTCCCCAGGCTCAAAAACCTTCAAAATACTGTTAAAATTAACAAAATATTTTTTGGGAACACTGAAAATCTACCCTTAGCTAAAAACTTAAAAAGCTCCAAAGAAAAAGATAACATAAGCCCTGGCTGGTGTAGCTCAGTGGACTGAGCGTGGGCCTGCGAACCAGAGGATCACAGTTCGATTCCCAGTCAGGGCACATGCCTGGGTTGCAGGCCAGTTCCTGGCAGGGGACGCACGAGAGGCAACCACACAGTGATGTTCCTCTCCCTCTCTCCTTCCCTTCCCCTCTCCTCTATAAATAAATAAAAAAAAAAATTTTAAATTCCCTTTATTAAAAAAAAGAAAAAGATAACAAAATATTTAACACATTTTCTGCTGTTTAAATCCATGTTAGTTTGGGTCATGTAACTAACTTGGTGTTTACACTTCCAAGGAATTGTTTGTGTGCCCCAAAATCTACCCAATAAAAACAGATCAAGAGAGAGAGAGTTATTTTTTTTAGATTCTGATAAGAGTGATCAGAATTGTACTTTAAAAACTCTCCATGGCTAACATACTCAATAATCAGGACTCTCAGAATAGGCATTAAAGACCTCAGTTAACCACACTGGAGAAATCACTCAAATGCAATATTCAAAGAATTCTGTATTCAGAATGTTAAACTTTCATTCACTTAGTGTCTAGTGGACTTGTTCACTTGTGCTGACCTTAATTCCTAAAAAGCATTTAAATCAAAGAACTTATGAAAAGTACTGACTAAATCTCAGAACAAAATACTTAATACCTGAGACTCAATGCCCAAATTTTTCTGAGCATTGATTCTGAGAGCCAATCTCTTAGCAATTTCTAATTTCTCGGCATTTCCGGCAGTTGGAGCAGGAACACTAGATGTTCCAGGAGCAGCCATATCCTTCACTCTCTTCTTTGAATTAAACATGCTTTCGATTTGCTCATCAATCTAAAAATGAAAAAAAGTTAATAGAAATAAGATTAAAAATACCAATTTATGTATACCTATAGCAAATAATAAAAAACATTTCTACCAAAAGTCTGGTTATATTGATGTTAATTCAACCACACAGATCAATAGGAAAATACACCAGCTGTTGGTTAAGAGTAACATGTTTCATTTAAAAAATCCATTGTCTATGGTGAAAAAAACAGAAAACAAATATAATGCTCCATGAACCACTTATGCAGACTCCTAAGTGGTCCAGAAAATACATCCTGGGTTCAGCAAATAAGCAATGTGTTGTCAAAACAGAGCAGCCAATATGATGCATCTAAGATGCTCCACAGCTCCGGCCTGGAAGCCAAACTATACTGCAATGAAAGAAGGGCAACAACTCAAGGCCAACGGATAATTAAAAAAAAAAAAAAAAGAGTCAATGATTCTCAGGGGGCTGGTACAACATGTTCCTAAGACAAGGCTCCAAAATTCTTCCCAACTCCTAAAATGCAACTAGATTTGCCTTAAAACTTGGGTAACAGAATTAGAAAAGAACGTTTTATTGCTTTACTCATTTGAACCAAGAGAGAAAAAAGAAATGAAAGTTGGCTTCCCCATCAAAGCAAAAGCAATGCAGAAAGCCTCTGCTCTCCAGGGATCATACAATTCCTACAGCAACTGTGCAATCCTCAGGCTTGCCACATCTACCTCGTAAACTGTTCACATTTCCCTTCAAAGACACCTTTCGCCAAGGACAATGACTGACACTGCCAACCACAGAGACGTAAACCCCTTCTTGTGCTCAGATTAGGCTAATAAGGCTTTATCTCCTAGATCACAAGTCAGAGGAAATTTTGTTCAAGGTTTAAAATTAATTAGGTTAATTTAGAAAGCCCTTTTACTGAAATAGCTTCTTTTTAAAAATATTTGTTATCTGCCCTAGTTGATGTAGCTCAGTGGATTGAGTGTGCGGGCCTGCAAACCAAAGGGTGGCCGGTTCGATTCCCAGTTGGGACACATGCCCAGGTTGCGGGCCATGCCCCTGTAAGAGGCATGCAAGAGTCAACCACACACTGATGTTTCTCTCCCTCTCTTTCTTCTTCCCTTCCCCTCTCTTTAAAAATAAATAAATAAAAATATTTCTTAAAAAATGTGTTATCTATTAAGGGATTTTAGTTATCAACTACTTTTAAACTTACTGTTTAACTGAGTAAAACAGCATATATAGCATTAAAATACCAAACAAATGCATAAAAGCAGGAATGGGGAATGTGTATGCTGCTAGCTGGTTGGGTTAACTTTACTTTGGACTTTATTCACTTCAGTATTGTTTTAATTTTTTACCAATAGTATATATCATTTTAATAATCAGAGAAACAATAAACACAATGCATTTTGAGATTTTAAAAAATATTCAAAGTGACCAAAAAAATGAGGTGTATAATCAAGGCCACAAATTCTTTAACACTTTTCCCTTCAAGAAGTGGATCCTGTCCTGGAGTCTGGGCTGGACTGTGACTTGCTTCTAATGGACAGAATGAAGTGGCAGCGCTGGTGAGTGACTTCAGAGACTAGTCGTAAAACGCACTCAGTCTTCTTCTTTGCTCCCTATAAGGTTCACCGCTCTGGGGGAAGGCCTCTGCCGGGCTGTGAGGACATGTGGGGAGGGGGGACGGTGCGGGGGTTGGGGGGGGAGGGGTAGTAGAGAACAGAAGCATTCTGCCAACATCCAAGTGAGTGAGCCATCTCGGAAGATGGTCCTGCATCACTGCAGCTGGGACAGCAGCCCGACTGCCATCTATGTGACCCCCAGCCAGAACTACCTGGATAAACTGCTCCTGACTTCCTGACCCTCAGGAACTAAAACAAGAAATGTTTACTGTTTTAGCTTACTAAGTTTTGGACTGACTTGTAACACCATCACAGATGACTACTAAAACACTGACTTAACTGAACTTCAAGCCAGTCTGGCACAATAGAAAGAATGGCCTGGCGTTCTTGGGGGACCCAGGTTCCAGTCCTGGCTGTACCTAACAGCCAGCGTGGTCGTGGACTAAATACTTTTCTGGGCCTCAATTTCCTCAAATGACAAGAATGGACTGAATTTCTGATTTCCAAAAGTGTGTTCTAAGCTGAGGTTTAATAGAGTATGTCAAAAAATGTGTATGATCAAAGATCAAGTATGTTGAAAAATTTCTGGGTTAAGCAAAGTTAAATAAGCTTCTTTAATTAAGGACTTTTCACATCCTTTGATATGCTGATGCCATTACTAGTGGTGTATTCGAAGCAGATTTTCCAACATTCTTTTATGATGAAACATCTTTTTGGATACCCCTTCACTCCTTTTATGAGTGAAACATAACAGTCTGACAAACTTGTAAAAAAAATCTTCTTCTAAAGCTCAAGCTCCTGGGGAGTCAGGATTCCAAGGAAAATTCTCTGAAACCTTCAACTTGCTAAGTCTTCAATATTCCTCTTCACTGATAACAAATAATTCCACCAGCTAAGAACATGGACTTTAAAGTAGAATGCAATGGGTACAGGTCCCAACTCATTACCATAATAGCTATATAAATCTGAAAAGGTTATTACTTGTTCAAGCCTCAGTCCCCTCAATGATAAAATGGGAATACTCGAGTAGCTACCTCTCGTAAGGAATAAAATAATCCCTGGCATAGAGCATGACATTCGGTAGCCCTCAATAAATGTTGACTATTATTAATAAGGATGTACAACAACAATTTAAAAGATACAGATTAGTAGCAATGCTGCTAATGGCACGGGGAGCAGGCACTCTGACACGACACCACAGTGAGTGCAAACTAGCACACTCAACTTGCTGGAGGATAAACTGACAATGTTTTAAGACCAAATTAGAAATACCTTTTGGACTAACAATTCCTTTTATACACTCATCCTCAAGACTGAATCTGATGAACGTGCAAACTTAAATGTATAAGGATGAAGCAATGAAGTATAGTTTATAATTATAGAGTACAGTATATTCCAAATAATAAATACATAGAAATAGCCTATATATTAAAAAATAAGGGTTTGATTCATTAAATAGTAGAACATCCATAGAATAGAATATTATGTAGCCATCAAGAACAATAATGTAAGAGTGAATGTGCTAAAAAGGGGAGATTTCAACATAAGGCTGTTACTGTAAAATAGGTCATAAAGCAGTATGACCTCATTTTTATGAAAATATAAGCACATGAACACATATGCTCACATAAGAAAAGGCTGGGAAGAGTACAAACCAAGGTTTCCAGTAACCGTCTACCTCAACAAGCACATCGTAAGACTGCCAGTGAGAGAGGAACAACTGTTTCAATGGGCAAGAAGGAGGTTTAGAACAGCACTCACATCGACTGCAGCATCCTCATCATCTGAATCTTGCAAACCCAGAGCTGCTTTCTGTAACTTCTTCCTCTCGTTAGCCAAAGCTTGTTCTGTTTCATCAAACTTGAATCCCTTACCAGAGAATCCACTACTCTTTTTAATTATTTTCCCTTCCTTTCAAGAAAAAACGAAACAAAAAAAAAGTTAATTTCATAGTAAAAAAATTAAATGTTCGGGAATTTACAGCAATTAAATATCCTTCAAGGAATAGTATGCCAATTTAACAAAAACACTTCATCTAGCATGTGAGAAAAAATAAGATCCTTAGGTAAACTACTCAAAATACTAAGTTGAAGCAAAAGGATTTTTGTTTTCACTTTTTTCTCTTTTCAAAAAGATAAGTGAAAATAATTCTTGCAATATTTACAAGTGTTAAATATTCAATATTTAGGACACAATAATGATTTGCATTAAAATGAGAGTTAAAAAACTCACAGCTTTCTGCTGGTCTTTGAAATCACTCCAAAGCTTCTCTAGGTCGGGAGGCACTGCAGTCCCTGACAATTCAAGAGCTTTAATGATGTCGCCAGCATAACGAGCCTGATCTTCTGTGATAAAAGTATACGCGTAACCCTAACGGACAGGGACAGTGAAACTGTGAGACACCAGCAAGGTGAATCCTACTTAGATCACAGATAAAATCTGAATCACCCAATAAATCTTATTAAGACTGACTCCTTACTAGAGAATTTTAAAAACCATAAAACGTCCTACTAAATTCTTTAATGGTTGAAAGTGGAACATCTAAGTTTAATCCTTAAAAATGAAATAAGCAAAACCAGGAAATCTCTAGTTTCTTATGCACAAGTAGAAATGTTATTTTTACAAAAATGTACAACTACATTGTCATATATATTTTCTTTAATATGGTATCTTCTTTCCCTTCTTTGCTTACAGTCTCTTCCTCCACCACTGCACCACTCTACCCCAGTTACCATATCAACCTCCTAGAATGTAGCTTCTCGTATATTTTATAAAATTTATTTATTTCTAGAGAGAGGAGAAGGGAGGGATAAGAAAAGGAAGAGAAACATTGATGCAAGAGACAAACATTGATTAGCTGCCTCTCATACACACCCCAACAAGGGGCCAAATCCAAACCCGCAACCCAGGCATGTGCCCTAACCAGAACAGAACCAGCAGCCTTTTGCTTTGCCGGATGATGCCCAACCAACTGAGCTACACCAGTCAGGGGCCCATATTTTTAAAGACAAATAAAACATACAAAAACATATGTGTACCCTGGCTGGTGTGGCTAAGTGGACCAAGCGCTGGCCAGCAAACCACAGGTCACCAGTTTGACAGGGAAGTCAGGGCACATGGCTGGGTTTTGACTCCTGCTGCCTCCCCAGCTGCCCTGCAACGCTCTGTCTGTGCTTTCCCCTTTGTGCTCTTTGGTATGGGCTGTGCCTGAGGCTTCTCAAATAAAGTCATGTGTAAAAAAACAACAAAAAAAGAAGTATATGTGTGTATACGTATGGTATATAATGGTTTTATATACAAAAACGAGTGATTTTTAAAAATTTATTCATTTTTGTAACCATCTTGCAAAAATGAGTCAGCTACACCATCTCCTTGGGATCCTCTAAAACCTAAGGCTTCACATGTCCCCAGCAGCTTCTGGTTCAGGCAAGACAAAGACTGGAGTTAAAGTACAGGATCGCAAACCACAGACTGCCATCTTCACAAAATACTCTGCCTCTACCATTGAACTGTTATAAATTTTAAAACATGATTAATATTTCAGCAATATCTAGTCACCAGGTCTGACCCATGGTCTGCTTCTGCACTGCCCATGAGGTAAGAATGGCATCACATTTGTTTAAGGTTGTATACACCTGCACACACATTTTGACAAAAAACATACATGGCCTCAAAAGGCTATGTATGTATGTATTTTTTAAAAAGAATTTTTAACATTTTAATACAGTTCATATCAGCACGTGTGGTTCATTTCAGCTCCTTCACCACCCAACCTGGGGCAGGGACTAGTTCAGTTTCTCTGCCTCCTCTTTGTCTACGACAACCAAGGTAAAAAGGGATCTGCTGCATCAAACTTTGAACTTCACATTATCCTCGATTTTTCTTGATCTTGACAGATCTGGCATCCTTTCGCCTGCCTGTGAGCAGATAGTCCTTGATTTCCTTAATTTTGTGAGGCACAGCTATGAAGGGTGGAGAGCACATGGCCAGCACCTCAAATGACCCCCTATTCCCCACATACTGCCCTCAAGAGTGTCAAGCCCTGGCTGGATGGCTCAGCTGGTTTTCCTGATAAACCAATGTTACAGGTTCGATCCCTAGTCAAGGCACGTACCTAAGTTGCAGGTTTGACCCCCCTGGTTGGGATGCGTACCAAAGGCAACTGATCAATGTTTCTTTCTCTCTCCCTCCCTTCCTCTCTCTCTAAAATCAATAAACATATCCTTGGGTGATGATTTTTTTAAAAAAGTGTCAAAAGACACTTAAAATGCTACAGTTTTTACTATCTGGCCATTTACAGAAAAAGTTTCCCAAATCCATAGAATAACTCAGGTTAAAAGAATAAATGCCATCATTACTTATTAGCTGTGTTAAATTTGGGCAAGTAATTTGACTTTTATGTGCCTCAACTTTTCACATCTATTAAATGAGACAGTATTATCAAACCTCCAAGGGAAGCTGTGAAGATAAAATGATAAACATAAATACAGCACTTCTGTGGCAGGCACTTAATCAGCACTCCATACATACACACACACACACACACACACACACACACACACACACACACACTATTACTATCAATGCCGTTATTGCTTCTGTATGCAGAAATGACTAGGGTTGGCATACCAGCTATATCATCGTTTACAACAGCAGAATATTCTGCTCCTTCAAAAAGAATGAATTAGCTTCCTCTCTTCCCTCTTTCTTCTCTTCCTTCCCTCCCTATTTTCTTCCCTGCCTCCTCACCCTATCTCACCCACCTGCCCATAGGTCTCTTCCCTTCCCTCCCCCTCACTGGGGGGGGAAAAAAAAAGAATGAATTAGACCTACATACTTAACCAGAATATATGAGTCAAAAAAGCAAGTGATATGCATGTATGACAAGAGGGGAGATTAGTGTGGGCGTGAGTATATTTTATGATTCCACATTTTTTAAAAAAGCAATGAAATATTCTGATTTATATACATGGATGTATATAGAAACTTTCAGGCAGGTAAAAAATCCTAAAAGGGGACACAAACAGTTAACACCATCTAACTGTAGACAACAGCAAGTTATCTGGTAATTTTCAAAATATTTAGACATGTATAATATTAACAATACTTAGACATACATGTACATAAATGATGAACACCTCAACTATTCCTCATACTTTGATGAATGAGGATTTTCAAAATGTTTCCATAACTCTGATTAATTACTCCTTAAAATAGTAAACACTTATATTTTAATATGATAAAAATCAACCTAAATTTTTTTTTTTTACTTTGTTGCCTGCTCTTCCGGTCCGTCCTGCTCTGTGCACATAATCTTCATAATGGTTGGGGCAGCTGTAATTTACTACAAGAATCAGATGTTTCACATCTAGACCTCGGGCAGCAACAGAAGTGGCCACAAGAAGCTTGCAGGTCCCATTCTTAAAGTCATTTATGATGCTATCTCTGTCATATTGATCAATACCTGAAAGTAAATTACACATAAGGGTTGTAAAGTCTCATGTTCAAATTAAACTTTCCACTTTCTCTGACACCCAGAGAAAGAAGTTAAACAGGAAGTAAAGGACAAATCCAACTTATAATGACCACACATCCAACAACTATAATACAGAAAATAAAACACAAAAGAAGTGTGCTGGCAAGATCAAAGGCTACTGCTATTAACTCATTTATGAATCTACTAAATCTGCCCCTGCTTGCCTGCTTTTGTGTGTATAAGGCTTACAGTCGCAGAAGCCCAATCTCAGATTCACTACCCTAAATCTAGTTTGGGGAGCAACTGAAGAAAAGGCAGGCAGATTGAGCCTATATTGACAGGATTTAGAAATCTCTCCTTCTTCAGGTTTTATAGACTCGCCACTCAGTTTTGTCCAAGGACCAGAAGCAGAATCACATAGTGGCTTGTTAAAAATGCAGAATATCAGATTCTACCCCAAATTACTGAATTCAGATTCTGCATTTTAACAAGATATTTGGGTGACTACATATGCACATTAAAGTTTGAGGTATACTGGTAAAATTTACCCATTGGATCCCTCTTAAACATGTTACCCAAGAGCCTCAAACTAAGATGATATGCTCTGCTTGAGTTTATAGAATTTTGTTTATTTATTTTAAACTTCGGGGAGGGAGGGAAGGGCTTGAGCAGTCAGATAGGGAAGTCAAAACCTGAGTAGAAATACAGTCTATTAACAAGAAACGAAAGAATCCAGGACAAACTCAGGACTAGAAAACAGAGGATAAACCCCAGAAAAAACAGAATGGCCGCACTCAATTATGTATAAAAATGCTGTCCAAATATTTGATCCCTAAACTACATATTTGTGAAACAGAAACCAAGTAACCCAGATGTGGCTAAAAAAATTAATAGAGATTTCTGATATCGCCCATTACAAAAAAGACTGAGTTTGGAATATGGGTCCAACCAAGTTGATTTCCTGTTTAAAAAACATAATTCCCACTCATATAAATCACAATATATTTAATAATGGTGGTATTACAAAGAAATTATAATGTTACTTTAAAATTTCAATTATCTCTAACATGAACGATGAAAACCTCTAGGTAACATGATACAATGAAAAAATATATAACATGAATCAAAATTTTAATTTCAATTCCTCTTTAGCTGATTAATGCCTCTGAAATTTGGCAAAATCAATGTATTATCTTATTTTACTTGAAAATGGTATAATAATAATAATAGAACTGCTGTAAATAAAACTGAGATAGATGATATAAAATTTAGTTCTAAATTACGAGTACAAAGTAAATATCATTCAGTACACAAAACAGTACCTGACCAGGTTAGGTATTTAATGGTTATTTCATTAAACATTACCTCCATGAAGAGACATGCAAGGATAAGACGCTCTCATTAAATCTTTCAGAAGACCATCAGCATGTTCCTGCTTATCGACAAATATAATGACAGATCCAGATTCTTGATAATGGCCCAGAAGCTCAAGTAACTTCAAGAATTTCTTTTCTTCTTCAATCACAATCTGAAAACACCAAATTAAAATTAATGGAATAAAAATGCAAATAAATCTCGAACAAAAATACTTATTTTATTTGTGGCAAATGGATAAATGACAACACCTTGCTAAATCCCTAGGAAGAATTAGAAAAATTCTGATCTGATTTAGTAAACCAAGAGGACAAAAAAAAAAATTCTAACTTTCAGAGAAGCAGCAGCTTGCAAATGTGGACAAACGGTCCTCTGTTCTCTTAACTTCACACCCTATTAACCAAAGAATGAGACACCTATGTGACATTCCCACCTACCAGCCCCCCACTTCTGGTGGGAGAAACTACCAAAACTATCTTAAACAGTCGGTGTCACAAATAGCACATATTCAAGTATATATGGTAAACGATGAAAAGGCTGCAATTGATGTACACTATTAATTTTAGAAATGATCTGCCTGCATCACATAGAGTGATCTCAAAAGGGTCACACGCTGCCTAAGCATCAGGGGAACTGGGGATATCCTAAGGATTGTACCCACCACTTGTTGCTCCACATCCGAGCAAACCACACTCCTGCCTCCAACCTGCACTTCAATGGGTTTACTTAGGATTCTGCGAGCCAAAGCCTCCATAGCTCTGGGGAAAGTAGCTGAAAACATGACTGTCTGTCGATCAGGACGGACATTATCCACAATGCGCATGACCTGAGAAAACATTATAAATCAATACGGTGAGTGTGGTCTCTAAAAATCAAATAATGATAAAACCAATTAGAAGAAACTTTTGAAAAAATCTATTCATTGACTTAATTTGCTCCTCTGTTTTCCTCTCTCAAGAAATGACAATTCTATCCGTGGCTGGTGTAGCTCAGTAGATTAAGTGCCAGTCTACGAACCAATGGGTTGCTGGTTCGATTCCCAGTCAGGGCACAGACCTGGGTTGCAAGCCAGGTCCCCAGTGGGTGGCACACGAGAGGCAACCACACATTGGTGTTTCTCTCCTTTCTCCCTCCTTTCCCCTGTCTAAAAATAAATAAAATCTTTATTTAAAAAAGAAGGAGAAAGAAATGGTAATTTTAGTTATCCACGTGTTTAGGCCAAAAATCTAGGCGCCATCTTTGACTCCTCCTCTCTTACTTGTCACACACCCAATCCATCAACAAATTCAGTAGTCTCAATCTTCAAACTGTATCTAGGATGCAACCATTCTCCATTTAATACCACTGTTTACCTTCATTTATTCAAAACATTTTTATTGAGCAACCATTATGCGCCAGGCATTTTTCTAAGTGCTTGAAATAGGCAATAAAAACAGACAAAAACTTGTGTTTGTGAAGCCTATATTCTAATGAGGAAGACAGATAAATATATTATGCGTTGAATGGTGATAAGAGGTAAACAGAACAATGAACTTGGATATAATGTTGAGGGGATGGGATACAGGCCCCTAAGGCCTCAGTGCCTACAGAGCCCTAGAGGAATTGAGAAGTCCTGGGATTCCCATGATGACTGGTATAAACGAGAAAAAAAAAAAGACCTAATGAGAGTTTCAAGCAGGCAGTGGTGAATGGGCAGAAACTGGGAAGGGTGAAGGTTTTGCCAAGAACATAAAGAATTTTAGGGTCACATTTTCACTCCAATCCAAGATGATACGAAATCTGAGAGAGGGACAGTCCTACCCATGCGCTTGTAAATCCTGGATTCCTAGCTAAACCTCAACTAGCTCTCACCTCACCTATCTCCCTGACTTCATCCACCCAATCTGACATCTGTTCTCCACCCACACACCAGTGCTGTCAGTTAAAATTGTTGGTTGACCACAGACATTTACTTTTCTTCCTTTGAAAAACTGTAAAAATAATACAGGGGATTTTTTTTAAATTAAATGAACAAAGACGACAGAAAATGGTAGCAATATTTTGATTAAATGGTGTCTGACTTAGCTGACCCAAGAACTCTGAATACCAAAATGAGAATGGACTTGACTTCTGAGAAGCAGTTCCCTCACACCCAACCTATCATGTTCCTCTTCTTCCAGAGGGTCACACTTCACCGTCTAATCCACCTAATTTTTGCATAAATCTGAGTTAACTTAAGTCTTCTTTAAGGCATTACAGAAGTTCCATAATTTCCTCCAGATATATCTTACATAACTTTTATCAGGTTTATTTTTCATTGCTTTTGTAAAATACATTTTCTAACTTGCTGGGAAAAGAAATGTAAATGATTTTGTTTACTGACTTTGTATCCAGAAACTTTACTATTTTCTTATCAATTCTAATTATTTATCCATAGATTAGTCTGAGTCCTCTACAAGAGTGGTGTATCTCTACTTTCCAAACATTAGATTCTTTTTTGCTTGCTAGGACTTCCTCCAAAATGTTGACTGTTAAGTATTTTACATTGATATTTCTCTCCTTCCCTTCCCCTCTCTCTAAAATAAATACAAAAAATTAAAAATATATTTTTAAAAATTCCTTTCCTACATTGAGATAATAGTATGTTTTTTCCTCTATTCTGATAATAGGGTGGACTATGTTACTTGATTTTTCTAATTTTAAACTGACCTTGCATCCAAAAGATACTGACTTCAATATGCTATATAGTTTCCTGATATATTTTTTAGGGTTTTTGTGTCATTGTACATGAAACTGTAACTTGTATGATGCTATCAATATTACTGTCCTATTTTTAAAATAAATTGGCCATTATGAAAAAGTTTGAGTTTCTTAAAAAGTTAATTTTTTAAATATATTTTATTGATTATGCTATTACAGTTGTCCCATATTCCCCCTTTATTCTTCTCCACCCTGCACACCCCCTCCCACCCACACTCCCCCACTTTAGTTCATGTCCATGGGTTGTACATATAAGTTCTTTGACTTCTACATTTCCCACACTATTCTTAACCTCCCCCCGTCTATTTTCTACCTACCATTTATGCTACTTATTCTCCACACCTCTTCCCCCTCTCCACCAGCCCCATCCCCGCCCCCATCGCTGATAACCCTCCATGTGAACTCCATTTCTGTGATTCTGTTCCTGTTCTATTGTTTCTTAGTTTTTTGTTTTTTTTTTAGGTTTGGTTGTTAAAACTGTGAGTTTGTTGAGTTAAACATAAATTTTCATTGAACCCAGCAAATCTACTCTTTGATATCTATCCAACAGAAATGAGGAAATAAATCCCCACAAAGACTTGTATGTGAATGTTGATGGCAGTAATATTGGTAACAGCCAAAATGCAGAAATACAAATATTCATCAGATGGCTAACGGACAAGCAAAGTATGACATACACCCAAACAAACGTAATGAAGTACTGACACGTGCTATGATGTGGATGAGCCTTGAACACAGTACACTAAGGGAAAGAAGCTAGATGTATATGCGATGATTCCATTTATATGAAATGTCCAGAAGAGGCAAATCTACAATGACAGAAAGCAGATCAGTGTCTGCCTCTGGCTGGGGGTGGAAACAGAAAGTAACTGTAACTGGGCGCGAGGCACTGTTCCGGTGGTGAATATGCTGTACAACGGGCCTGTGGTGGTGGCTGCACAAATCTGTGCGCACACTAGAACTGCTATAATACACAGGTACATTTTATGGCATGTAATTAGACTTTAATAGAGCTCTTTTAAAAATAAAAGATTACAATGATGTTATTAATTGGTGAGCATTCCCTCTTTTTCATACTTTAAAATAAAGTATAATTAGGAATATAATTATTCATTCCATGAATGTCTGGAAGAATTTGCTAGTAAAAAATAACCAGGCACTGGTATTTTCCTTGTGGGAAAACTAAAAGTTTATTTCTTTAATAAATGTTAAGACTATTTCAGTGTTCTTGTTCTTGAGTCTGTTTAAAGCTTTCAAATACACTGGCAACACACAAACACAAAAACCAACATGGAGAAAATACATTTGCAAGGAAAAGAAAATTTTAAAAAATCTAGTTCCACCTTCCATCCGATTCTTCAATCCCCTCTACTCACTTTCTAAAAATGGACCTTGGCCTCTACTCAAACACATGTAAGAAAAGCATATTCAGTATCTGCCCCTCCCACAAACTAACCTGTTTCATCTCCAAATGTTTATCTAGTCCTTTGTCACATTGTGCTCAGATCAAGCTCTCCACAGCTGCCCCAAAGAATAAATTCAGTGTTTCTTTCTTTTTTTTAAAAGATTTATTTATCTATCTACCTATTTATTTTTTTAGATTTAAGGGAAAGGAGGGAGAAAGAAAGGGAGAGAAACATCAATATAAGAGAGAAATACTGACAGGTTGCCTCTCGTACATGCCCCAAGAGAGGACCGAACCTGCAACCCAGGCATGTGCCCTAACAGGGAATCGAACCATTGGCGTTTCACCCTGCAGGAAGACAACCAACCGACTGAGCCACACCACAATGATTCTTTCATGTGACAGATTTTTTTCCAAAGCGTTAAAGGATGCTGTTAAGTCCTCCCCTCCAAGTTAAATATTCCTCCTGTGGCTCAAGTGTTACCATACCCTGTTTACCCTCTTTTGCACCCCACTGTATCTCATTCAGAATGTGGCCCTTAAATTGAAACACAGTGCACGTACTCTCACATGATGGGTAACACATTTTTGGAGAATACATAAATAACTGAAAAGACTGAACACAAGTTTAATCTATCCCTTTCCAATATCCCATTTCTATTACTGCAGTTTGTGATTTAAAACAATTTTTGGCAAGTCATTTTGCTCTTCTTAACAAAAATTTCTAGCATCTTTTAACATGTATTTCTCTAAGTTTATAGCACTAAAATTTTGTATTTGAGCAAAGAGCATGTGTGAGGAATATGAAAGTCAGGCAAATGCTCCAGGCCTGGGATTCTACATCTGGAGAATGCAAACACGTGCTGACTAGATCATGAGGTAGTTAAAGCATGAATAAAAGCAATTTATTTGGGAGTACAATACAACTACAAAATACTAAATTTGAAAACTTAAGCTTCTTTTATTAGCATTCTAATTTTACTACTGATGGGGTTTTATTTTGAATTTTTTTAATTTATTGATTTAGAGAGAATGGGGGGTAGGGATAAAAGAGATGGGGGGGAGAGAAACATCCATGCATTCTTCCACTCAATTTATGCCTTCACTGGTTGATTCTTGTATGTGTCCTGACTGGGGATCAAACCCACAACCTCGGTGTATTGGAACGATGCCCTGAACAACTGAGCTGCCCAGCTGGGGCCCATGATGGTTTTAGATGGCTAAGGAAAGCCTGCACATGTACCTCCTAAGTGAGTTTTATGGACAACTAAAAACATAAACATCTATTTCAATTTCATATGTCCCCAACCTACTATATAACCACACAACAGAAATGTGTGTGAGAATTTTAGAGACCACACAAAAATTTCATTCTCATGGTTGTTCCATGGTTTATTTTACAGTTCAAAACAGTAAGAAATTTAATGATTACCTGTGGTTCAAAACCCATGTCAAACATTCTGTCTGCTTCATCTAAAACAACATATGTCACTCTTCGAAGATTTGTGACCCGACCTAAGATAAGGGGAAAAAAAAGACAAAAGGAAAACTAAAAATCAGTCACAATTCATTTTATGGCTACCAAGAACATTAAAAAACTGTAAAGGGAACTAAAATGCCTGACATAACCAGAGGGGCAGGTTAGGTATCTTTAAACAGTGAAAAGAAATTCTGGTCTACAATGTCTTAATCTAATGGCAAATACTTTCTGACAATGGGTATATGAGGCCCTCTAGTTTGTCAAACTCGTCTCTTGCATACCATCATAGGGCCTGAAGAACCTGTAAAATTCAGAAAACAGCCCTCTCCAAAACACATCATAAAACTAAGACTGAGAGGAAGCATCGAGCCACATCAGCCATTATCTGACAGCACCACCTAGGAAAAAACATATTAGAGATTACAGCGTATGTGTGGAAAGCAAGTTCCAGTGCCAACTATTTCAGAAGCAGAAAACCTTTCTTTATATTACCTTATAACCTACTTCCATGTAGTCAGAAACTTCTAACAGGCACGTAAAAAATTAACGAGAAGCTATGCAACACATTAGGTAGCTAACATATTGCACAAAAACTAAGTACCAAAATGTATCACATAGATAAAATTTTCTACACAAAGATACAAATTCAATTTGTTAAGTACTCCCACTGGTTTAAATAAATGTGACAGGCTTCTTAGCCAGTGAAAATTAAATACATAGACAGAAAACCCTTTCCAAACAATTAACACAGGCATCTCTATCAATCACCTAGCAAATAGATATTAAATATAACCAAACAGACAAATAAGGGAAAAGGGTAAAATTAACCAAGATGAATTTCAGAAGGAGACTGAATCAATGCAGCGTTGAGAAAAAATAAGGGATTATTTCATCAACATTCAACCCAAAATTTTCCTTATGCTGTCCAAGCACGATTTATCAAACAGTTTTGCTGTCACTCAGCCAACGTCACATAGAACTAGAATACATACAGAAATTCCAGCAGAATGCTGTTAGATACATGCACTACTCAGTGTTTAAAACTCTATTGTGTATTTACTAACTACTGCAACAAAAACCTTTGAAAACATTTTCTCCAAAAAACAGAAATAAGCCCCAATAAGTGCTTTCTAATACTTAAGTATTCCATACTACCATTTGTAGCCCCAAGTAATTTTGCAAGGTTGGGAACAGCATTAAATTACCTACCTTTGATGGTTTAAGTCTCGGAAGCCCAGTTCTATAAATCTTGAAGGGCCTTTCTCCACAGAAGTTAAATAATGTCAACAGTTTAGTAACAGTTTTGATAGGGAATAATTTAACAAATTACAACATTTGAGCTAAAAACATGCAATATTTACAAAAGACAAAATTTCTTAAAGCTGCAATATCTTAAATTATCCAGTATTGCAAGAAAATACTAATAACACCTGTATAGAAAGTCTAAACTTTACAACGAAAGAAAAGATAGCCCCCCCACCCTTCTGAAAGGAAAGTTAGGCTAAACTTGGATAAAGAATCCATGTTAAGTGCTATAAAAAGGTCAGATGGAGTTAGTTTTGAAAACAAATTTTCATTTAATTTGTAAACATATTATGAACACTTACAACAATAAGCTTGTTACAATACAAATTTTAAGATATTACAGCTTTAAGAAGAAATGTAGAAACCTTTAGATGGTTTCTTCTATCTGCTTGTGATTTAATAAAAATGTATAGAATTCAAAAAGGAGAAATGAAAAAAAAAAATTCCCCACTTACCACTGTTAGCTGCTAACATGTCAATCATTCGACCAGGTGTACAAACAATAATTTCAGCACCTCTTTTCAGTTCAGCAATCTAATTAAAAAAATAAAGGAACTTTTATAGTCTATTTATCGCTAATGCTTATTTAAAGAGATTTGAAAACATTTCCAGGGTCTTTGCTCTGCTCCATGAAGTCAGAAACTAGGTCTGAATAGAAGATTCCAAAGCTTCCTACTTACTTGATTGGAACGCTGGAGTACTACTAACATGTAGTGGCAACATGACCACGTGATGCTGTAACTTTGAAATCAATAAAAATCAGAGACTTTTACCAATTTTAATTTGACAATCCCTCAAAACCAAGAAGGAACTTGAGATAGCAATAAATAAAGCAATTATAAGGTCAATGTTTTTCTTTTTTTTTAAAGATTTTTTTTTTTTTTTTCCAGAGAGAGGGTAAGGGAGGAAGACAGGGAGAGAAACATCAACGTGAGAGAGAAACATCAATCATTACCTCTTGCACATGCTGCAACTGGGGACCCAACCCACAACCCAGGCATGTGCCCTGACCGGGAATCGAACCAGTGACCTTTCCTTCTACAGAACAACACCCAAGCAACTGAACCACACCATTTAGGACTATAAGATCAATGTTTTTCAAAATGAGAATTGTTTCCTTCAGTGATTCATGAAATCCAGTAAGTCCAACCCGCATTTTAAAAATGAAATAGAATGAAAAATATTACAGTGTGTTAAGACTATAAAACTTCTGTGTGACTTCTATATAAATATACTAATCGTGCATGTCCCAGGTCACTTTGTAAATGAATTTCTTACTATAAGCGGTGGTCAAAAAAACTGACAAAGATAAATTTAGAAAACTAAGATCGAGTGTTTAAAATAGCACTGGGCTAAGAGAAGCAAACTTTCCTAAGGTACGTTCTAGAACCTGAGAACACAAGTCCTCAGAAAGGGTTTTGTGGTTAACTAAGTTCAGAAAATGCCATCTAATTTAACCCATTTTTCTAGCAATATGATATACTGTACATAAGCACATTAAAGAGGAAGAAGTCTTGCGAGAAACTTGTTTTAATTTTGTATAATCCATCATTTCCAAAACTTATTTGATCATAGAATGAACCCAATTTCTTTCTTCTAGTTAAAGCAAAATATCCAATGACTATCATTTTTTTTTAATTTATTGGTTTTACAGAGACAGAGGAAGGGAGACACAGAGATAGAAATATCCATTTGTTACTCCACTTATTCATGCATTCATTGATTGATTTTAGTATGTGCCCTGACCGGGGATCGAACCCACAACCTTGGTGTATCAATACAATACTTTAATCAGTAAGAGTCATTCTTTAGAAGACACTTGGAGAAATGTCACATTAAACAGTGAGTGAAGGTATGTTTAAATAATTCTTCCTGAAATAATTTAAGAATTCGGCTGAAACTCTGATGTTAATGCATCCCACTCATCACCACCTTTCAAAGATGTCATATAAATTAGAGAAAATACATGGTGTCCAGAAATCAGAAGACCTAGATTCCTGGACAAACTATATCTTGTTAACCTAAAGACTTTGGTCAATGTACTTAACCTTCCTGAACATTTCTTTACATATAAAATGGAAAAAATACCTGCCTTCCTTGAGCGAAGACAAAGAGAAATGAGAAAGCTAAGGTATAAGGAGTACTAAAAAATTCCAATATATAACTTATTCATAATTCATTCTTAGTGTTACTTTTACATCTCACTGTTTAAGATTTTAGAAGCAATCACTGTACAAAGCACTAAAGCAAAACATCACATTATTAAATCATTCAATTTAAGAGTCCCTTTCATAGCTACCTGCTCGCTGATCCCCGTTCCTCCATAAACACAGACCACTCTCAGCCCCAAGGTCTTCGAAAACTTCTTGCACTCCTTCGTAATCTGTAAAGCCAGTTCTCGAGTTGGCGTCATGATGACAGCTGAAAAGAGAAACATGTCAAATGCCTAACCACCAAAATTCTTGAAAGGCCCTGTTTTAAAGTGTTAAATTTAACTTCTGCAAATAAAGTTTAATCTCTTGGTCTAATTTTTCTTTTGTTTGTTTTATGCACCTCTGAAAACCCTATTTCAAAAGCTTTATAATAAATAGTAGAGATTGTGGTGAGGGAAGCTTTGAGCAGATTTAAGAACATGCTATAGGTAGGTAAAGTAGTTGAATGCCTACTCAACCATCAGGAAAATACTTGGTTGAAAGAATGCAAGTCATTCTCAACTGCAAACCACAGAGCAAAGACAATCAAGCAACTCACTGTACTGCAGAGTCATTCCCCAGTTTCTGGAAACAACCTTGCCTGAGGGGCACAGACAGAGGAGAAATATACTGTGCCCTAAATTTCCAAGAGAGAAGCTGCTAACAACATTTCAAAACTCTACTCAGATTCGCAAGAGATCTCTGCCAAATGAATCAAGGAATCTGAATCGGAAGATCAAATACTGAATGCAATGATGGCACTATAGCCTTTAAGGCCAAAAAAAAAAGAAAGAAAGAAAGAGTAAATACATTTCCCTATAATCTTCTATGTTGAGTTTATAAATCCACTGATACTGGGCTAAAAACAAACCTCAACATAAATAAACAGATAGATGCACGAGGAGTCTACCTGCCGAGTCAGAGTTTAAAAACTGAGTTGTGCCAGGAGAGGCTGTTTTTGTACTTCTGAGATGTCACTCCAGAGCTCTGAAGATTCTCACTCCACCTGCTGGTAAGGGGAAATCAGCCCCGAAGTGCCAAATTTATAAAGGAAAGGTATATATAAAGATATCTTTATTGTTTAATTAAGAACAATATAACGTGTCAGGTCTTTCTGATTAACTGACAAAAAAATTGTTATCTGAAAAAAGTTTAATAGAAGAAATTGTACCTACCTATTGGCCCCTCTCCTTCTTCTAATGACCTCTGATCCATGATATGTCTAAACATGGGCAACAGAAAAGCAATAGTCTTTCCACTTCCGGTCTTGGCAATACCAATCAAGTCTCGTCCAGACATTATAGCAGGAATCGCCTGAGATTGGATTGGTGTGGGCTTTTCATAGCCGTGCCTTAAAAAGAAAACCAGAGGAAAACAAGGTAAAAGTTGAGATCTCTTCAGCTATCAAAGTTCCCTAAGAATAAGGTTTTCCAAAAATGTGGTATATCCATACAATAAAATATTATTTGGTAAAAAGGAATAAAGTCCTAAGACACTGTATGCACATCCTGGCTGGACTTGGAAACGACTGTGCTAAGTAAAAGAGGTCAGTTACAAAAGACTACACTGGTATGCTTGCATTTATACGAAATGTCCAGAACGGACAAATCTACCGAGACAACAGGGCAGTGGGTTGCCTAGGGAGGGAAAAAGGAAGACGACGGACTACTAATGGATACAGGTGTCTTCAGGGGATGATAAAAATGTCTAAATTAGTTAATGGTGAGAACTGCATAACTCCATGAATACACTAAAGAATCACTGAATTGTACACTTTTAAGGATAAATTTTGAAATGTAATAGATTATCTCAATAAAACTGTTTAAGAAAAGGCATATTTTTCTATTAAGAGTAAAAATATAACCAAGGAGGTATTTGTGTGAAAGGTTACTTGTAAGTAGCAAGACTTTGTAAAATGAAAACAGCCACTGCACACTTACTTTTTCAGAGAGTTTAAGATCTTCATGGAAATTCCACACTGGACCCAAGACTTGATTGGCTTGGGGCAGCCTTTTCCCTTGACAGTGATGCCCTCCATTTCCAACCGAAAGACATTCACCTCTACAAAACAAAATCCAGACTAAAAACTCCTAGTTATAGTTCTACTATTAGTGTCTCCTACTTCAGTGAGGAATAACATTAAGAATCCATTTTTTTTTTTAGTGCTACCACAGATTATTCCATAGAAAAGCACTGAACAGCTCAGAGAGGCAGTTAAAGCAATTGCTGTTGCAACGGACTAAAGATGAAAAGAAATATCCCTATTTCTACAATTTGGTTTTGATTTTGTCTTAAATTCCAAGAGCAATAAAAGAACAATCATGGACAAGTAATATAATCGTCTTCTTCTTCAAGCAAGAGTTGTCCGGATTATCCTTATTCTACCAATATTACAGATTCACATTGGTTCCTAACTCCACAGTCCCAGAAGGAAAAGGCTAACAATATGTTGTTTGCTAACTTCCCATGAAAAGTATTTTCAACCCTAAAATTCTCAACTATATGAGCCAAATTTTTCATGGTTTTAACACTTTGAGAAATACACTGATTCCTCATAGTTCTGAATTTTTGCAGATGATTTTTCTACTCTCTAGAATGCATTCTTGCCTTCTAATTCCCTCTCTCAATTCTCCAAGTGCATGAGGCAATTCCCCCAACTCAGGTATCACCTCACGGGCCTAGCCACACCCCCCCCGACCAAAAAAAAAAAAAAAGAAAAAGAAAAAGAAAAAGAAAAAAGAAAAGAATATCCTCTTCTGTTCCCACAATAACCAATATATGAATAAAAGAATTTTACCCTCTTGAGACATTTTTGCTAATTCTGGAACTTCAACATAAAAGTTCTTTCTGAATGGTTCATATTCAATCTTTCCATGATCTACTGGTTCCAGAAGCTTTCTCTGTTTTGTCTGATAGCCTGTGAGGGCTGTCTGCAGGTCCACTTCTTCCTCTTCTGAAGAATACTGTAATTTAAAAAAAGTAAAGCACTAAACCCATTTCTATTTTCTCTTTATGGCAATCAACATCCCTAGCTTTTAAAAACCTCCTCTCCTACATATACAATGTTCTTTGGCTTTTACTTTTTTAAAATCTGAAATTTTAAACTTGGTATCTCCTTTCTTTCTCCTTATAGAAAGTTGCATGAAAAGATAAAGCTAAAATAATAAGATAATCTCACACAGCTTTAACCAAGTTTTGCTACCGTTCCCTATATAAATCTTAACAACGCAGGTTAACAGGAAGACATTTCACTGTCACTTCATCTCTTCTCTCCCAGTCGTGTGTCTGAGGTGAGCTGATGAATCTCAAGATAGAATCAAAAGTGAACATACAGCAAGAGGTCAAAGGTGTCAGAATGTTTTGCCAGCTGGATACTCAGCCACTGTTAAGAAAGGCCAAGAATTCCTGACAGTAGCCTGCATAACTAAAAAGGCCATCTCCATTAATGCTTCCTGGTAAGTATCCGTACTTCCAGAGCAGAATCATAAACAAAGTCAAATTAATGAAGAATTACCTCCATGGCATCCTGGTCATTCTCCATCAGCTCACCTTTCTTCTTATCAGCGTCTACAACTGCTTTTTTGGTTGTTACGACAGTGACAACTTTTGTCACCGTTGGCCCAGACTTCTAAAATAAAAAAGGAACATAAGATATTTTGCAAAGTTGAAATAACTCACAATTTATAATTTGAATTAACTTAATTATTAGAGGCAACCAAATGAAAAGACAAAAAGTAGTCTGTTTTCTCCTTATTTAAATTTACAGTGTAATACATCGCATTATATTTTATAATACAGTAATACAGGGTAGGCAAAAGTAGGTGTAATTAGTTGTTTGCATGGAAAAAGCACACCAGTTATGATTATTACAATGGCTTTATTAACTGTGTTTCATGTACTCACAACTATGCATTTATTTTTGTCAACTATATATATGTAGTTTATTGTATATGTAATTTTATATATTATATAATTTATTTAAAAAATACTACTAAATGGTACTTTTCACTTATTTTATAAGCACAACACTATTCTAGGAGCTTAGGATAAATCGATAAACAAAACAGGTAAAGGTAACTGCTCACGTGGAGCTTTTATTTTAGAAGAGAAAAAGGGACAAATAAACATGACGAAAAATTAAATTATATAATTTGTCAAATGGTAATAAATGATATTTTAAAAAGAAAAACAGACTAGGGTAAAGGGGAGAAAAGTGTGAAAGATGCAAACGCTGGGGAGGTCCGGAGAGGACCTACTTAGAAGGTGACAAGTGAGCAAAGGTTCTAACAAAGATGACGATGGTGAGAACATTTACAGCTGAAATTCACTAGTATTTCTGGTACTTAGAAAAAGCACTGGCATTTCTGAGATGAGAGGAGGAAACAAAAACATTATAAAGTCACTGAAGTCACTGAGGTCAATGCAACCATCAAAATCAAGTTATCCAATCAACAAGGAATATAAATCTTCAAAAATAAAATAAAATTCCGTACCTTTTCATTCCCCCCACCACCTTTTACACTTCTCATATTAAACTTTTTTACTTCCTCTTTCACTTCTTCCATGTAAGCATCTAATGGATCTAACTCCTCACCCTCCACTTCATTTCCTTCCTTTTCAGCTTCCGCAGGATCATCTTCATCATCTAAAATATTAGATAGAATGCACTTTCTTTGCACATGTTTCAAAAGCAAACACTTTATAGTCAGACAACACCCCCCCCCATTCTCTCACTACCCAAACACCCTCCTTCCCAGTTAACTCCGGCTACTGCAGTTCAAATACACTTGAAAGTCTTTAAACCAAGCATGTATTAGTTCTGAATAATAAAATAAATTATAATTAATTACAAATTATTAAATTGAAGCAAAAGAGTATGCCTAAGAAAAGGAATCTCTCAAGAGAACGCTCTTTTCTGTCACCCGTACGCACTAGTCGGGAACTTATAGCACACAGCACTGTTTCCAACCAGCAAAGCGAACAAAGCCCTAAATGACTAAACACAGCTCATCTCAAAGGACTTAATTATATTTTTATTGGGCACAACTGGAGGCGTTTAATTGCAATAAGAAGTATCAAATTTCAAAAAAAAAAAAAAAAAAGAGTACTATGTGAGCAAAACATAAAAATGAATTTCCATAATGTAATATAGAATTGTACACCTGAAACCTATATAATTTTATTAATCAATGTCACCTCAATAAATTCAATTTAAAAACTGAATCTCCAGTATTAAATCTTTTTAAAAAATGTATTCTTTTTGGACTTCTGGCCAAGACGGAGGCATAGGTAGATACCTTTGCCTCCTTGCACAACCAAAAGAGGAACAACAACAAATTTAAAATAAAAAAGTAACCAAAACTGCCAGAAAAATCAAACTGTATGGAAGTCCAACAACCAAGGAGTTAAAGAATATTCATCCAGACCGGTAGAAGAGGCAGAAACCAGAAGTTGAGGAGGAAAGCCGGGCAGCAAGGCAGAAGCTCTCAGACTAAGCAAGTGGCAAGGTGGCAGCTTACGGACTGGGTAGGTGGCAGCTGGCAGAATAGATGGTCCCACTTTTGCGTGCAGATAAACTTGGAGGAACAAGTGGGGAGCGAGACAGATCGTGCAACCCAGGGTTCCAGCGCAGGGGAAATTAAGCCTCAAACCTCTGATTGCAAACCCTGTGGGGGTTGTGGCAGTGGGAGAAACTCCCAACCTCACGGGAGAGTTCTTTGGACAGGCCCACAGAGTCCTAGAATGTACACAAACCCACACACCAAGGAATCAGCACCAGAAGGGCCAATTTGCTTTTGGATAACAGAGGAAGTGACTGGGAGTAGGCAGAGAGCAGAGCAAATGACCTTGTTCCCCTTTGGACACCTCCCCCACATACAGCACCACAATGCCAGTGACCTGGGTTTCCCCACCCTGGTGAATATCTAAGGCTCCACCCCTTACTATATAACAGGGGCCCAAGACAAAAAAACATGGCCCAAATGAAAAAACAGATCAAAGCCACAGAAAAAATACAACTAAGCTATGAAGAGATAGCAACCTATCAGATACACAGTTCAAAATACTGATAATCAGGAAGCTCACAGAATTGGTTGAATATGTTCGCAAACTAGAGGAAAGAGTGAAGGCTATGAAAAGTGAAATAAAGGGAAATGTACAAGGAACCAACAGTGATGGGAAGGAAACTGGGACTCAAATCAATGATTTGGACCAGAAGGAAGAAATAAACATTCAACCACAACAGAATGAAGAAACAAGAATTCAAAAAAACGAGGAGAGGCTTAGGAACCTCCAGGACAACTTTAAACAATCCAACATCCGAATCATAGGGCTGCCAGAAGGAAAAGACAAAAGGCAAGAAATTGAAAACTTATTTGAATAAATAATGAAGGAGAATTTCCCTAATCTGGCAAAGGAAAGAGACTTCTAGGAAGTCCAGGAAGCTCAGAGAACCCCAAAGAAGTTGGACCCAAGGAAGCACACACCAAGGCACATAATAATTACATTACCCAAGGTTAAAGATAAGGAATCTTGAAAGCAGCAAGGGAAAAGGAGACAGTTACCTATAAAGGAGTTCCCATAAGACTATCAGCTGATTTCTCAAAAGAAACCTTACAGGCAAGAAGGGGCTGGAAAGAAGTATTCCAAGTCATGAAAGTCAAGGACCTATAATCAAGATTACTCTATCCAGCAAAGCTTTCATTTAGAATGGAAGGGCAGATAAAGTGCTTCCCAGATAAAGTAAAAAACCAAGAGTTTATCGTTACCAGTTTATTATATGAAATGATAAAAGGCCTTGTCTGAGAAAAATATAAAAAACATGAATAAGAAAGAAAATAACAACAAACTCGTTAACTATCAACAACTTAACCCTAAATAAACAAAAACAAACTAAGCAAACAATAGAACAGGAACAGATTCACAGAAATATAGATCACATGGAGGGTATCAGCGGAGACAGAAAGAATGGAGGAAAAGGTACAGGGAATAAAAAGCATAAATGGTAGGTAGAAAATAGACAGGGGTAGGTAAGAATAGTATGAGAAATGTAGAGCCCAAAGAACTTTATGTATGACCCATGGACACGAACTAAGGTAGGGGAATGATGGTGGGAGTGAGGGTACAGGGCAGAGGGGAATAAAGGGGAGAGAAAATGGGACAACTGTAATAGCATAATCAATAAAATATATTAAAAAGAAATGTATTCTTTTTATTTACTGACTTTATTTTTAGAGAGAGACAAATATCATTTGTTGCTCCACTTACTTATGACTTCATTGGTTGATTCTTGTACATGCCCTGACTGGGAACCGAACCCATAACCATGGGCATTTCAGGATGATGCTTGAAACAATTGAACTACTTGGCCAGGACCCCAGTATTAAATCTTACAATTACAATACTAGATATCAAAATAAAAACTTTGTCTGCTAAATATAACTATTTTCTTTATTTTTTTTTTAAAGATTTTATTTATTTTCAGAAAGAAGGGAAGGGAGTGAGAAAGAAAGGGAGAGAAACATAGAAATACTGATCATATGACTCTCACACACCCTCAGCTGGGAACCTGGCCCACAACCCAGGCACGTGCCCTGACTGGGAATCAACCCAGTAACCTTTTGGTTTGTAGGCCAGTGCTCAATCCACTGAGTCAGAGCAGCCAGAGCTAATTATTTTCTTTCAATGACCTTTCTTTAAAGCACAGAAAGAAAAACTAGTAACACATTCTTTATTCAAGACAATCTAATCTTTTTATATAACTAAGACATCATCAGCACTTAAAGATACAACCCATTCGTCTATGTAATCTACTTTTAGTGAAGTTTTAGAGGAAATGAAAAATTCACAGGAATTTTCTCAGGAAATGAGGCAAAATTCCACTTTCCTAGAAAATTCCACACTCTTCCTTCACTAACAAGTCAAAATCAGATATGGAGGGGAAATGTTTCTGTTTTAAATCATAAAAACTCAGAGGAGAGACCTGAAAACATGCCCTTCCTTTACCTCATTACTAACATTCTTATTTGTAGTAAAAACCAAAAAGCTACTTACTGGAGTGCTCCCCCTCTTGGGAGCAGGCCCGCGCCTGTCCCGCTCCTGCCCCTGGTGTATTACCTCTGCCTTTCTCTCTCCTAAGCTCCAAGGGCCCTTCTCCAGCCCCTGAAACTTGTTTCCTGAGCCTACACAGCCTAGCTTGCTCACTTCTACTACCTCTGCAACTTTCTAAATAAACTTTCTCTTGTAATTTGAAAGAAAAGCTATTTACCGACCATGCCTATAAGTGTCCAACTCTCCACTCTAAAGTAAAATCAGTTATCCTTTACAAGCACTATTTTACAATTTTTAATTTAATATATGCATTAAAAGGGGATATTTAAAACCTCCACATGAACCAAGCAATTCCAGTTCTAGAAATACAAGGGCTTAATCTCCAAAATATATAAAGAACTTACACGACTCCACTGTAAGAAGACAAGCAACCCAATTAAAAAATGGGCAAAGGACTTGAACAGACACCTATCCAAGGAGGACATACAGAAGATCCAGAAACACATGAAAAAATGCTCCATATCGCTAGCTATCAGAGAGATGCAAATTAAAACCACAATGAGATACCACCTCACACCAGTCAGAATGGCCATCATAAACAAAACAACAAACAAC